>CM034008.1:13348358-13394578 GCA_019603395.1 Cyrtorhinus lividipennis
AGCTCTGTGATGAGGTCTACAGGATCTAACCTGTTATTATCTTGGAATACTCTAGTAACCTAAGGGTTCAAAAAGTCTCAGTCCCATAACCGCAAGCGGCTATTATGGTAACCAATTTAACTACCCCGCTTGTCCTTATAGCCAGGCCCAACTTGAGAGGATTGACATCCTAGTAGTTGAATCTACAACTGTGGCCTGTGCTAACCCAATAAGTTACAGATTACTAAGCATACTGTAATTTGGGGTGATCGACTGCACCGTAAGCTGTCATTTAGTGACAATGAATTGTATCGATTGCACTTGTTGAGGTTTCAGGTAGTCAGGGGTCAAGGATTGTAAATAGGGGTGCAGTTGATCGAAAGTGCTATCGACAAAGACCCGGTGTAGATGACGGTCTCCCGTAGTTTGAACTTGACGTCATTAAAATTAAGCAATTTAAGAATTAGCTCAAATAATAGTTTACCTCGGTCACATCAGCGGTTTTGACAACAGACATGGTGCCGTTTCCATCAGTGACAACCACCTCATCAGCGCCCAAAGCCTGAAAACAGAACCCCAGATTAACATACAAATTGTATTGAAGACTTGATTGTGGACGTATCGTTGCAAGAATCAAAATTATCATAAAATGGAAAATTTCATCATTACTTGAATGTCAGTCGGGTTGGCTCTGGGGTCAATGAGTGGTTCTCTTCTGTCTTCTTTCCTGGCGACCTCGTGAGGTGGACATTGGTCGTAAGGGACGCAGTAGCAGTCATCACGACCCGTGAAAGGTGGGAAGCTCTCGTAGGAGTTTTGAGATGCGGCGTAGTCTACGAAAACAATAATCAACTCGTGACAAAATTAATCGCCATATTTTACAAAATTTCAAAAAAAAATTTATTTTAAATACGATCTTTTCAAAAAATTAGAAAAATGATTTAAAACTAATAAATAACATATTGGACAAGTTAGAAAAATGGGGAAGGCAGTGGGATGTTGAGTGAAGAGAAAAAGTTATAAAATAATTCAGAAAAACGCTGCAAATTCTTTTACATGGGTTGGTTATTCCCCAGCCTAGAAGCATGGAGAAAATGGGGGAAAACAGTGAGTGTGGAATATCCCGGACTCATTCCAATCGATTTAGCGTCCAAAAGTTAGTCGAAAATGTTACCCCCACATGCCTAAGATCGCCAAAAATCTCGAAAATCCAATTATCATAGTACAAATGTGACCAACATTGACAGCTGATTTTAGAGAGTGAGAGGTGACATAGTTCTAGTGTGTTGCTAGGAAGCAATCAGGACGGACCTTGACCCGTTGAATGATCCTCGTCCTCGCTCCTCCTCCACGTTCGTGACCTCTCAAACGGATGATTAGTCTTTGTCTCGTGTACGCTCAGAAGATGGAATTGAACTATTCTAACCGTGAATTCCGGTGGAATTCCGTTTGAATGGGCTTCTGGGCTGGCTCAAATCAGCCAGGTTCAATCTCATCCAGTAATTAAACACCACGGTAAATAACTGCCGTCAAAAGATCATCAATCAGCAATGTTAGCACCTTCCATGTGTATCATTTTGTTACACAGACAAATATCCATGGCCATTAATTTGTGGCCCAACTTCCACCGGTTCCTTGAGTCCTTCCTTCCGGTGACCTTGGATGGCTTCAAAGAAAGGTGGGACACCATTGGTTTCAGTATATCTGCCAGAGTACAGAAATGAGAAAGATGACGCTTGTTATCCCTCAACTGTGTGGTCTTGCCCACAGTTTTTTTTTTTTGGTCAGGAACCAAGTAAAATGAGTTGAATAGTTTTTGAGTTGTTTCATTACCTGCCCTAACTGTGAATGTGTGTATAAAATTGATACACAATATGCCAAACTATCCCTTAGCACCCCAAATCCATCCTCCTGCCCCTTGTGGCTATGTATATATATATTTTTTTTTTTCTTTTTTTAAATTGGCAATATTACAATAGATTCAATAACTGACCTCAATAGAACCCTAAAATAACAAATGACTAGAAACACTTGTGGCAAATTAGGAATGTTCGTCCGTGTATCAAAATTATACCCATGGCAGCTAATGTACTAGGATCATGGCGATCTCCAAAATGCAGTTAATGACCAGACGGCTATTCAAGCTCCTGCTCTGCCATGCAGCTCACTTAAGTCTGGTCCTCCATGGAGCCTTTCCAAAGGGAGGAATACATCAATGTTGAGCCATCTGCGATCCTAATTCCCACTCCAGCTCATAGTGCAATGTAAACAGTATCAGAACTTCTACAACATATCATCAATGTGGTTGTATAAGCAATATGAGCACTTACTCAAGGCATGAGGAGTTTTGACGTTCAATTGTTTTTTGTAGAAGGGGTTCGAAGCGTAGGCGCCAGTCGCGTAGGAAGACGATGGGCTGTAGATGGACGCTGCACTAAGGGAGTTGGCCTCATACAGCGAAGCCAGGCCAGGACCAGTGGCATGGTCCTTGTCGTGGTGGTAATGGTGGTGTACAACGGTTTGGAGAGGTGCAGCACCAGCTCCATTCACTACGGACAAAGAAATGGGAACGCCTGAGTCAGATTGGTTCAATTTGAATGGTTACTAAGTATACGGATGTGCCACAACTGTACTCACCTGTGTGTCCTTTTTCGATAAGATGATGACTGGCGTCGAAATCGGGTTCGTGGACTGGGGGTATAGGAGGGCCTGGTTTGTACGGTCTTGGCCTGTACGGGACTGGTCGAGGGGGTCCGTAGGGTCCGGAGGATGGTGATCCGTAGGATGGTGGTCCGTACGAGATCGGTCCTGGCCTTGGGGGTGGACCGTAGCTTGGGACGTGAGAGCTGGGACTGTGCGGTGGTCCGCTAACAGGAATAGCAGGGATGGGGCGGCCTACTGGCTTCAAGTGGACGGGTTGGGCGTAGATAAGGTCAGTGTGGTTGAACGTGAGGCCTCTTCTCTTCAATCTCTTCATCACTTCCGCACTGGAGGATGAACAGGTCAAGTTAATTATTTTCTTTATTCACATTCCATTTTAACTTTTCTGAAGATCTACATTCAGGGAAAAACCTAGTTAGTCCTACAGAAATTATATCTGTAGAGTTTCCTCAATATTGTGCCAGCTCCCTCGGAAAAATTGTAGCAGAACAACGCGAAATATATGCTGAAATGGGTGGATACTAAAGGCAATGGAGATACTTATATGACACCCTGTGGTGATGGGGACTGGTTCCAAAACAACACCCTTGCCCTGACCAACATGAGTCTAGCATAGCAAAAAAGGCTCCAGACACAATGCTCTTCTCATGGGAAAAAAACCCAAACATCAAAGACCCAATGCACCTTTTTCTTGCAAAGGTTCTGAGCAGCCACCATGTTAGAGATTATGATGCGTACTGTCTGCCTTCTAATTCATTTGACTAATAGCGGAAAATGGGTAGTGCGATACTCCTTACTAAAGTTGAATTGGGGTACAATCTGAAGAATTCATTTGCAACCAGTTTAATCGGTTCTCAGTCGTAGGTTCAAATCAGAGACCAATGACAGTCTGTACTGAATCAATACTACACTGATTGATAGAGGTTAGCATCCATGAAAGGAAATGTGATGAGGTGACTCATATCTCTGTTTGGGGGTACACTTCTTGGATTGCAATGACCACTTATTGCGCTGTCAGGAGTTTGAGTGTGAGGGCATGTATTCAATGTGCATCAGTGTGTGTAAGCCCCTTTTACCATCCGCCAGTTACTGCAGGAAGGACAGGGATGGTAGGTAGGTTTATCGCCTAGTTTAAGAGCCCAAACTGAAAAGGTTTTGCCGGAAGGATCTGTTATTTGTGCATTATTTGTATCTTTCTCTACTGTGTGAAATTCATTTCTCCACTGCTTTTCCCTTCAAATGGATAGCTGTTGTCTGCATTGTTCCTAACTAAGTCAATCATATTTTTCAAGTAAAAGACCTGCCTAGGTCACCTGTGCCTATCTTTGTATAATAGTTCTATTGTTTTTAAATTTTGAATAGGTAGCAAGTTTGCTATGGTAAGGTGGTAGGGGTGGACTCTTAATGGATGACTTAACAACAGTCGCCTTCCTGTTGGCAAGTCCATAGGATAGGGGGATGTACTATCTACATTACAGATTCAAGGATAAGGTTGTGATTTAAAGCAACTTACCCCTCCAAGACCTAAATCGCACAATCGGTCTTTGATAAAATGACGGGCCTCGGTGTCGTTACCACCGGCTGGCTCGACGTTGATTTCCGCCGAAGCATTTCCTTCGCTTTTAACATCTTCGACCGCTTCAGGAGCAGTCGTTGACGAGTCGTCAGATTTCTTCCAAGCCCATTCTTCTTCACTTCGGACAACGGCACCGGTAGCGAGTAGGCAGAATACGAGCAAGAAACGACTTGCTGCCATCTGAAGAAAAATCAGGAGAACAATCAGCATTGTACACAAAACTCGTTCAGTCCAGTGCTGCAAGGCGACTTCCGTCATAAAAACTGCCTATTGCCAGAGTTCAGAAAGTATAGGTAATACAGCTTGGGCCGCTCGGCAATGGTTCAATTGTAGTATATTTCATACCCATAATTTACAACCTTCGTGCGCTTCTTATCAGCACTTGTTCAGATCCTGATTATATTCGCAATCATGGCATGGAGAGGAGATGCCCCTATGACTTGAATCGTTATGCAAAAAGAGAATTTTCCACTGATGACCATTTCAAGCTTACCCGCGTATTCAATCCTTAATAGATTAGATCATCACTTATTAACTTTCACGAGAATTGCAGCCAATTAGCACCCACCAACCGCTCTTCTACGATTCCAGACTAACCTCATAAGCGACTGCACCCGTTTATGATGCCATTCTAGGCATATCTTTTATTGGTTGGCTTATTTGATCCGCTCGCTTCCATTTGAATTACTCGTAAAATACGTTCAGACTTGATTAGATTAAATTATAGATCGCAAGCCCTCTCAGCTAATATCCCTTGGCCAGGATAGTGGACCATCTCTAATAATCAGCATATATTATATAAACTAACCTACTACTATCTGCTCTTAGAAGAATTATATTCCAATGTGTGGGTGGGTATACATTCTTCACTCATCCTAGAAATCGATATGTAGTTTTATTCCTGTTCTGCTTTTGTTCCTTCATTCATCTTATTATGATGTAATGGTGGTCTATGATTTGAAGGGCGAAGATGGCAATTGCCCCAAGCCGCTAAGGCTTACTTTGTGGTTCAGGATATATTATTATGTGAGTATTGCTTGCATTTTTGCGGAATAATTTGAGAACTTCCTATTAACATCTTTTTGTCGATGAACGGATTTTACAACTAGACACAACTGGAAGTAGCTGCGATGTTTGTGACGGCAACTCCCTCAAAATATTTCTTTTCTTCATACTTCGCGTGGAGATGAATGCGCGACTCGTTACATCATAATCTGGAGGATGATGTCAAAGGGAAAGTTTCCGTGTGGGATGATACTGATTTTCATAATTCCTGAGACACGGTTTTGCATAGAGATTATACGCCACGTAACTATACCACCAGTATGCTTCGACGTGCATAAGATTCTGTTTCTTTATCCGCGACTCTTCTGTCTATAGAGACAAAGAAGAAAAAAAAGTCTGTCATTTAGGTTTTGATACCTTGTAACCTGTTTCGAGTCGATTAAGTAGAACGTGACCTTGGCCTGACTCCAATTTATGTAACACACCCCCAGCGACGTGTGTTGACTGCTCAAGCAAAAATAAGCGTTCGTTTTATAAGACGGTTCCCTGGTGACTAATCGACTTGTTCATTTGCATTCGTTGGTCACCGAGTTTTAACTCTAGGAGACATCTCCGCGTGACAAATAACGAGGCGTAAGACAACAATGAGCGTTGAGAAACTCGTGCGACGAAATGTGGCCAGTGCAAGGTTACAAAGGACAATCGCGTTGCACATAGGGTGTAAATTGGTCCGAGCAAGAGAACTGATGTGCCATAATCAACGCGTAAAACGCCCCTCGAAATTATTTTTTTTAAATAATTTTATTCTAAATACTAAGAACTGTTATCCTCCCTAAACTAAACTTAACTGATCGTGACGTCATAAATCAGAGAGCGGTGCCGTGAGACATGAACGCTAAAAATAATTTTACAGGGGTTGGTTATTCATTGGACCAGGAGCATGGAGATTCATTCCAAACGATTCAGCGTCCACAATTTAGTGGAAAATGATACTCAACACTCCTAGGTACCAGAAATCTCGAAAACCCACCTTCGAAATGGGTAGATAGATACCCATTTAGACCCATAACCTCTTCCAGTGGGTGCTAATCGTTCCGGGACCCGTCTCATTGAATTCAGCGTCCAAAATTTAGTGGAAAATGACACCCTACTCGCCTAAATCGCCCAAAATCTCGAAAATCCATTCAATCCTTCAAAAATGGAATATGGAATATTCACCTATGAGAATCTCAACAAAAGCGATCACTCCGCTTATTTTTCTCCCCGATAAACAAAAAACTCACCACTTATCACAAAATAGCTGACGAAGATCTCACTGGTTCACAAAGGAGCGCTTCCGGATCACTGGAGAGCTTCTACCTCGAGGATTGGAAAGAGACTGGGAAAAGAACGAGGGGTCCTGAAGAGGAAGTTCACTTTCTTCAACCTTCTATCTTGTTGGATCCTCACGAAAGGGAAACGTAAACTTGGACGTAATCTACCAATTCAACAACAGTGAGCAGCTTTAAGAAGGAAACGGGAACGTTTTCTGGTTGATGGCTGGGCAAAACGTCATCGAAGATCGAAATACTTTTGGGATAGATGTAACGCAGAAATTCTTCAACAAGACATCTACGAATAAATGAAAAGAGATCAGCCACTTTTTCGAAAAAATAATAATATATTATAGGTAGATAGAAACCTATATTGACTCATAACCTTTTCCGGTGGGCACCAATCATCCTGAGACATTCGAAATAGGTAGATAGATTACCCATTTTGACCCATAACCTCTTCCGGTAGGAGCCAATCGTCCTGAGACCTATCCCATTGGATTCAACGTCCAAAATTTAGTCGAAAATGATACCCCACACGCCTAGATCTCCGAAAACACGGACCAACTAAAGCCAAAGCAGAGGAGGATTTTTGTGGATTTTTTTTTTTTTTTTTTTTTTTTTTTACCAGCTTGTTATTAGCCAGAAATGCTCAACAACTCAACAAATATTGACAACCAATTAGTTTTTAATTTATTTGTAATTTTTCAGTACCTACTCACTACCTTATTTAGGTACAAAGTCAGACCCTAATGGCCCCAAAACATTGATAGTGAATTTGTTATCAGTCCTATGATACACTTGGTCGTTAAAACGAGTGCCATGGACTGATTCATTCTAATTCAGATTCATTAACATCAAGGTAACCGGAAAATTATAATTATTTAAAAATGTGAAAGGCCTAGAGAGCTGAGGAAAGCAGCTATCTCCGTCAACATACAACCCCATGCAATTTTCTTTCAAACGTGGCTACTGCGCTCCGTATAATTTTCCTCGTCTCGCGTGAATTAAAACGAAATTACTTCCCGTCTCTTCGACAACAAAAAAGCTCACGAGTGTGAAGTAGAAAATTATTAGGTCAGATTGGTCTCAATAAACCGCGGAAAAGAGCTTTGTAATGGTCGACAAAAGGTGACGACCCGAAGGTGTCGTTGTTTATCGGTTTTTCATCCATTATGGTCGAGCGTAGGACCAAAGAGCGTAGAAGAAAATTACGCAAAGCAGAGTCAAGCTTATGTAAGAAGGCCACACCTCACTTGATAAGAACGAAAGATGTAGGACTCTATGAGCTGTTACCAACTAGACTAGAATACTGATTGAGGCTCAACGGAGAAAATGAATAATGGTCCATCATTTTGACATTGTTAGCATTGATAGGACTGATACGATCCGCTCTAAGAGATAAGAAAAAGTTGTATAAAATACATTGCCATGCAAGTTCTGAGCAATGCACTGGTTGATGAGCAGATCTTGGCTGAACTTCAGTAGGTATAAGAAAAGAAAAAATACATTTAATTGCACAGGTGATCGAAGAAATTCCAAATTCATCCCCTATGCTGTTGGTAGGTCCGGTCAAACACTTGGGTATATGAAGAGCAAACCATAAGGGATTTTCAGTGCGCTCTAGTGGTTGTTGAAGCAAGCTCCTGCATTCCTTCTTAGCCTGATAACGCTATTCGGAAAGTTTCCCTTACAAGAATGAAAAAACTACCTGATATGATGTAACTATAGATGTGATTGTTTCAAGTAATGAATTTTGTTTACCTGAACCTATATCCTGATGTGATTTAATGATCAGTGATAAGACCAATATCCTATGATACTTAGGTAATCATAGTTTTTGGGAGGATAACGAAGGAAAACAAAAGGATGGAACCAGGGTCGATTTAGACTCCCCTGACAGAAAAGGACTCACCCCAATGTAAAGTTACCACCAGCAAAGTAGGAGCTTACTCCAATAACCGCTAGAGCACACGAAAAATCCCCCCCCACGGATTGCTCCTTATACGAGAGCAGTCAAACGGGATCCAGCCGTAAAAGCCAGTAAGAGCAGTAGGAAACTTTGCGAATTATTAGCACTAATGCTGAGAGTACTTGAATGATAATAATTATTTAGTAGTGTAGATGGCGAGGTAGAGGACCAAGACGACTCTGCCATTGATATCAGTGCAGATGAGATAGATGGAGAATCAGTAGACAAATTTTAAGGTGACAATTGACTAACTCCAGATTGGGTCAAAATTCTAACAATCAAGATTTGCTAAATTAATTCATAGCATAAATTTAATATTGAACTGCCTTTTGGAAATGTAGAATGCTCAAAAGTTGTATGATGGAAGTATACTGCATCGAAAAAGGGTCACGTTTGGACGAATAGAATAAGTAGGCAAATCATCGAATTCTGGTGTCTTTTTCTTCCTCATTTAGCATCAATTTTATTTTCAAGTTTGAAAGCAAAACATGTTGATACGTTTTCGTAGTTGATTTTCAAGAGGAAAGCTCAATAATGATGTATGGCTACTAAATTTTTGGGCCAGAGCAATTTTATTTAGAATTTCCAGCAACCATATTTTGCAAGTTGAGGTACAGTTGTACGTACCTCTGCGTACCGAAAATGTATAAATATGTACCTCCAAGGGTTAAAAGCGAGTACCCACTGGAATCAATGATTAACTAATGTGTTGTCAGATATCTTACTGCCCTAGATATGATCACATATGGTCGATTTTGTATTTAAAAAATTCCCAATTATCGTTCCAACAGAGAATTGCTGCGATTACGACATTATCGCGGCTATTATGACCCAAAACGACGTCGTAATGTGAATTGTGTAAGTCCACTGTGGGTTGGTGGCCCAATCGAATCGTGTTTAGGTGGATGCAAATCAGTTTAGGAGGAGGAAGAAGAAAAAGAAAACCGTAACTTCAGAACGGTGGGCGTTTGGAATCATTCGGAACAGGACTCACGAAAGGCCACGGGGAAATTGTTGGAAATGTTATGCAAGCGGACTGGATGGTCCCAATTGAGGTTAATCGAATAGTTGGAGAATCGATGTATTGTTGGAGTGTTGGATGGATACCACTCAACTTACGAGCATGTGAGCATAGCCTGATCAAATTTTCCACTCATATGAAAATTTTGAACAAGAAATAAGAGTCACAGCCTTCAGAAACAATTATTTTTTTAAATTGTATACCGCAATAACTAGTATTCTAACAATAATAACAATATTGGATTCGAGACAACGGCCTGCACCTGATGTAAAAGTGGATTTTGATGGAGTGTTTGGAGGAATATCTGAAAATATTTGTGCTCCGGTTTTCTTATTGGGTAGGGTCAAAATGTGTTTTTTTAAAAAGGGATTTTCGAGATTTTTAGCAATTTAGGCGTGAATGTGGTATCATTTTCGACTAAATTTTGGACGCTGAATCCAATGAGACGGGTCCCGGAACAATTAGTGCTCACCAGAAGAGGTTATTGGTCAAAATGGGTATCTATCAACCTATATCTACTAACTTGAAGCACAACGATAGGAGTAAATTTCATTATGACCAGGGACCGCCACTAAGTAGGTATTGAGAGGATGTTTTAGTCGCAAAAAAAAAAACATAAGACAAACATTTGGGGGAAAAAAAAAAACAATATTGTCACATTGAACCTACCTCAAGATCTTTTCATGATAGAAGAACATCTCACAGCAAAGTTGAGACGTAAAAATGGGTTTGATTAAGAAGTTTTCTCCACTAAAATGAACAGCTCTGCTCGTTCGGCCCTACGTGAGATTGCCAAAAATCTTAAAAATCCGTCAAAAAAAAAAAAAAATATATATATATATATATATTCCCCCAAATTCGGTCTTATCGGGATGTCGAGTTTCTAGGACCGGCTAAACGTGAAAATGAGTCCCTGACCTAAATTTCAGGTTTTGTCGAACCTACCAAAAACGATGTGTACGACGTACGGCGGACGGACATTTTCTTATTTTGATGTAGTATCTGAAACGCCCGGAAAAAAATGTTGGGGCGAATCGGGGAGGTTGACTTTCTGCATGAAAACATAGGTTGATTATTCAAGGAATACCCACTCACCCCATTTTTTTAGTTTTTCTTCAAATATCATATTTTACGACTGGCAAGGCTTCAGAGCCTCGAATCGAGCGCAGCTATGAACTTAATTAGCTCAAAGTTGTAATATCCCTCTCATGGAAGCGAGTATGCTCCTCATCAGGAGTTTAAATTATCTGCCTGCTCAATGAGAGTATCTTTAAAGAAGTTGTAAAAAGTTCGTGAGCCAAATCAAGAAAAGCCTAAAATAAATTGGGGTTTCGCCTTGGAACTCACAATGTTTTGGTTGTCGGTGATTATCCTTGTTGTCCTTGGCTTCCTTGTCGATGCTTTTTCTCGAAGAGCTCAAACGAAAATGGAAGAAACTACAACAGCACTGACTTATGAGTGACCGGTGCCACGAGCGTTATATACCACCGGCTGGTGGGGGAGTGTTGGACTTTAGGGGTGAGCGGAGACGCAGCGTCCTGAGGAGAAGAACCACCCCCTTGGCGCACATCCTGGAGCACCTCCCCCCACCGTCCTCCTTTTGGTGGAGCGAAACCCACCTTGGGGGCAAAACCCGGGGGACGAGGCCGTCGCCGTCTTGAGCAACCCCCGCCGTCTTAAGGGTCCCGGGTGAGTCACGTTTACCGTCGCGGTCTGAATGCGCGTCCTTAGGAAATCCCTACGAAGAATTTGATTCGAGGAGATGAACCGCTTTAAGCGTTCAAGGACGACGCGTGTTTGTTTGCAGAGGACCTAGGGCCTATTCCAAGAAACCTATCACTCTTTAAATAACGTCGCACAATCCCTTGAAAGTGAAATGAACCCTTTCTCTACGCTCACGTGTCAATCCCGGGGAAACTTCGTCGCCCGAATCCTCTGACAAGAAATAAATTAACGCGTTAGACATACCTATTCACAATAATATCGGCGACTGCTAAATAAGAACGTTATTAAACGTAAGTAAATAATAACACTTTCACAGCTTAATGCAGATCAATAGGACACTGCCTCCATTAAAAAAAAAAAAAATAATTTAAGATAAACCGTCATTATTATCAATTAAAAATTCTCCTCTTTCAATAAAACTCATCCAGAATAATATTTTAAATATAGATTATTTCATACTTTATATTTGAGGTGTAACCAATTATTTGGCAAAGCCATTGGATACTACAAGAAAATGGATAAATCTTCGTTTAAAATCTATCATCAAACTCTTCATAAATATAATTGTGAAAAGTTTCTTGGAACAGAACCCGAATAGAACACCAAAAACTCATCATTTCACTCGACATATTCATAACACTGCGCCTTATTGGAACGAAATTTTCTTGTAGAGTGGAGAGTTTGGGTTTTCTGAGTGCCAAGTGAGGAGTGATCAGTTGATCAGTTATGATAGATTCCTGGCCACCGAACAATTTAATCTCGCTTATTGTTACAAAATTTCCTATATGATAATGTTCGACGACTAATATGAGTAAAATTGAAGCAATCCCACTATTGTGAAAACAATGCTAACCGAAAAAAAAAACCGCCGCGAATTCTTTCACAGGGGTTGGTTATTCCTCGGAGCAGAAGCATGGAGACTGATTCCAATCGATAGAATGTCAGCCATTTAGTCTGAAATCTTGTATGGAAATGATTTAGCAAGATTGTTTGTTATAGTTGTTTTGAGAGTTAATCGAATCACGTAGGCTTTTTCTTCGTTACAGCATTAAAATTAATTACCTAGAAATTTCGAAGAAATCATAATGGTCGAGTTTATTCATTTATTTATAAATTTCGAGTTGAGTTTGATGATTGAGCTACCTTCCAACTGAACCACTGCTTTGTATTCCAGAAGCATACTCGACGTTATGACTTGAGAGACCTTAGGAAGCGGAGTCCTCGGTTGATATTTCTCTATTGTGTCCAGTCCTTTCACAAATTAGTGCTATAAGAATCCGAGCGAACTTCCGAGAATGTACAAGGAAACAAGAAACGACAACTGTGGAAGAGGTTGTCAAAAGTAGGCCATAGTCGCGAAGGCATGAAATGAGCTATAAAATTACGACCTTGAGCACTGTACAGGCGCTAAACGAGATGATAAGCTGTCGTTCAGGCTTCTGAAGTTATGTTTGTTATTCTTATTGGAATGATTCAGTAAATTTTGGAAGCTGAATTCAATGAGACGGTTAGGAGTCAAAATGGGTGTCTATCTACCTATTTCGAATGGGTTTTCGAGATTTCTGGTACCAGGCGTTGTAGGGCATCATTTTCCACTAAATGATGTACCCAGAATCGATTGGAATGAGTCCGAGACACGCCACCCCTGATTTGTTCCCCATTTTTCCCATGTTCGATATTTTCGACGATTTAGACGTGTGGGGTATCGTTTTCCATTAAGTTTTAGACGCTGAATCGATTGGAATGAGTCTCCATACTCCATGTCCGGACAGTAACCAGCCCCTGTGAAGCAATTTACAGCGTTTTTCCATGGAAATTTGGAAGGCCTGCTTGTTAGTACAGTTTTTTTAGAGTTAATAGTTGACAATAGTTGTTATCAATCCCTTTTTCGACCCGCCTCTCCTCTCTACCACACACACGAGTAATACAATGAAAAGACCCAATGATTGGCAGTATCTTTCAAAACTCGTTTCTTAGCAGTTCTTGTCATCTCATTTTTTGTGGACTTGAACTGACGGATCTGCAGGTGCGCCCGACTGTTGAAACGAAAGAGAAAACCTCTTGATACTTAGCTAGGCACCTCTTTCCGGTCTATGGTTACACAGGATATTTACTTCGTCGGTGACTGAACAAAGGAAGATTTCCTTTATAGGTCAACGGCTCAGAAGGTTGGTAATAGAGAAGTCCACTTTCCAGAAGTGAAAATCCGAATACATTAGTTGGTGAGGACAACGGGAAATTCGTGTTCGAAGAGTTTTATCAAATTTAATTGATCAAATTTATTAACAGAGGTAGTTTAATCCTCGAACCAGGAGCATGAAGACTCATTCCAATCGATTCAGCGTCCAAAATTTAGTCAAAAATAACACCCCACACGTCCATGTAGTCAAAAATCTCGAAAATCTATCTTTCAAAATACACATTTTGTTACAAATGTTGGACGCTGAATCCAATAGGACAGGTTCCAGAAGGATTAGCGCCCACTGGGAAAGATCATGGGTAAAAATGGGTCACTATCTACCCATTTCGGATGTTTATTTTCGAGATTTCTGGTACCTAGGCGTGCGGGGTATCAATTTCTACTGATTATTGGACGCTGAATCGATTGGAATGCACCATGCTCCTGGTCCGAGGATTCATCAATCCCTGTGAATGAATCTTCAGCGTTTTGGTTGGTGATCCATTAGATAATCCCGTTTTCATGCAAAATGTCAATCTCTCTGATTCGGCCCAAAAATGTTGTCTGCATTTTAAGGTAGGTGTCTAGATCAAAATTGCAGATGTCCGTCCTCCGTACGACGTCCTTGCCGATTGTAGTCCGAAAATTTTCTAAAAATCTGAAATTCGGGTAAGGGACCCGTCTTTGGCTATAGTTGGTTCAAAACCTTTCAGCCCGATCGGACCATATTTGGAAAGGGAAGGGGTCATAATGTGATTTCAAAAAATTGATTGTGAGATTTCCGGCATTGTAGGCGTGTGGGGTATAATTTCCCACTAAATTTCGAACGCTGAATTCAATGAGACGAGTCCCGGAAGGATTGGAGCCTCGGAGTTATGGGTAAAAATGGGTTATCTACCAATTTCAAAAGCGGGTTTTCTGTGTTTCTGGCACTTAGAAGAAAGAAATGAAAGAATTTGCAGCGTTTTTCAATTATAAATGGAGTTATTATGGCTTGAACCAAGTAACCGCTACATTTGAATATCAACATGTATTATTTCAATGTGAATAGTAAAACAATAGAGGCCAATGCATCTCGGAGCACCGACGAACGGTCATCGACACCAAATGACTAGTAGGCGATCAAGGTGATGTGATGAAAGGAGTGGTTGGGAATGATTTGAATCTCGTCTTAGCTTTTGACATCACAGTGTTGTCATCGCGTTCGAAAGGAGGTTGAACACGTGAGCGCACGTGAGCTCATATTCTTCAAAATGTGATCCCTCGACGAATGTTGTTGCCAGAGTGATACCTTCTCAATGAGGACCGAGGGGATTCCCCCGATCTTGTTCTCGTCTTATAAAGTCATCCGATGTCAGTGTCGACACGGTCGCTCGACCTCCTGATGCAACTCCCGGAGCTGAGCGTACTCAAGGGGTGGTTTTCCCGGATCCGGCGGGTCAAGGGCGGCGGCGCCCGGGGTTTTGATGGGCTCCGGGACTCGGTTCACCCGCTCCGCCTCGCCGCCCCCGCCCTTGTTTCGTCAGACGTAGACGGCTGCCGGACAGTGAACCCGGAACTCGCATTATGCGGCCTACTGTTTACAACAGGCTGACCTATTCCTGCCTCAGCGTTGCCCTAGTCAGGACCAAGGCTATTTTCGACAATAAATTTTTTAAGAAGAAGAATAATTTGTGATTAACTTGAAGTATGTTTTCATTTAATCATCAATCTCTTCGATTCGTCCCAAAAAATTTTTTTCTAAGCGTTTCAAGGTATCTAGACCAAATAAGTCAAATGTCCGTCCGCTGTACGCCGTCCATGCCGACTTAGGTAGTACAAAAATTTCTAAAAACCTAACATTTTAGTCAGGGACCCGTTTCAGCTCTAGTTGGTCCTCCAAACTTTTCAGCCCGATCGGAACAAATTGTGGAGAGTGAGGTCAAAATGTGTTTTTTGGAAAATGGATTTTCAAGATTTCTCGTACGTAGGTATGTGGGGTATCATTTTCCACTAAATTTTGAACGCTGAATCCAATGAAATAGGTCCTGGAACGATTGGTGCACTCTGGAAGAGGTTAAGGGTCAAAATGGGTACCTATTTCGACTGTTTTCGAGATTTCTGGTACCCAGGCGTGTGGGGTATCATCTTCCACTAAATTTTGAAAGCTGAATCGATTGGAATGAGCCTCCATGCTCCTGGTCCGAGGAATAACCAACCCCTATAAAAGAATCTGCAGCGTTTTCCCAAGAGTTAGCGAAGTAAACACGATGAGCTAGAATATGTAAGTATAAATAAGTGTTAGTAACTACAGCTTCATGTGCTGCAATATGAAATGTGCTTCAAGTCAACTCCACAATTGGCCACCAAACCCACTTTTGAAATATTTATTCATTTATTTAATATGAAAGGGGCGAATCCAATTAGAGGAAAGAAAGATAAGTTCGCACGCAGGCGACGAGAAGAGACAATGAAAAGTTGGTATGAGTTCAAATATCACGAAGCGAAACACCAAAGACATGTCAGGATGGCGATAACACATTAGTGAGACGGGACCGGAGGGAGATCGAGAGCAGGTCAATATCGTGCTCGGCTGACAGTTGGTTAACCATTCTGATGAGTCAGCTGAGAGGTCGAGAACGCATGAATTTGGTGGACGAGAATGGCACAGCAAAGAAATCGCATGAACGCAGGCCTACTCAAGGCACCCGCTGGCCAAACTTGGCCAAACATGGTCAGCGAGACTTGGGCATATCACGCCCAGAGAAAATGCTGCACAGATGACACTGGTGAGCTGATCCACATGGCATTCGTACGAGGGACACCAGACGATAGGTAGAAATAGGTAGGTAGATACCCATTTTGACCCATAGCCTCTACCAGAGGGTGCCAATCGTTCTGGGAACCATTTCATTGGATTCAGCGTCAAAAAATATGTGGAAAATAATACCCCACACGCCTAGATCACCAAAAATCTCGAAACTACATTTTTCAAAATACACATTTTGACCACTACCCTCCTGAAATTTGGTCCGATTGGGCGTTTCTGCAGTACATAATACACAGGTATCTTTCTGTAGCTAATCCTCTTATACCATAACAAGGCTATGATCAGATTTCAGCATCATACTCGTATCTTCTTCGTTCTAAGTGGTCCATAGCACCGACATTTACGGTCTAACCTACAAAAATAATTCGTAGAATTGATTCTCATTCTGGATAACTTGAAGATGTATACTGGATGAATCTTCAATAATGTGTGAATAGGCATAAAACCACGAGTGAAGAGGTAAGTATCGGAATAACTTGAGTGCCTGCGATTTCACTGTCAGGCAGCCCGCATTACTTGTAACAACCCTGTGCGGTATAACTGAAGCCACCGAAGGCGTTTTGCCAAATTTCCATTCCAGAATTACTATTCAAAATTCGTTTCAAATTCAAACTCGATTCCTGCCGTAAAATATAATTGCTTAATATCATAAAAAAATTAAAACTAAGAGTATTATCATCAGTGAAATCACCTGACAAAAACCAAGGCCACAGTGAATAAATTCAACCTTGGGTACACTTCAGTGCTCCTCAAAAACTTTCATTTTACATTAAGAAATACACCATAGTTTCATCATTTTTCTACTGACGATTTTATTCCTCATCCTACTCCCAATTATTCACCCTAGTTCAACTTAAAACATTTTTAACGTGATAGATTGATGATAAATATCGTTCTGAATCCGAAGAGCACACCCTGTTTTGGTGGGTTATTCCTTGAATAATCAACAAGTTATGTTTTCATGCAAAAGGTTGACGTCTCCGATTTGCCCCCCAAAATTATTTCTGGGCGTTTCAAAGTGTCTAGATCAAAAAAGTCCACCGTCCACTGTCCACGCCGACTTTGGTAGTAGAAAAATTTCTAAAAATCTGAAATTAGGGTCAGGGGCCGTTACCAGCTTTAGTTTGTCCTCAAAACATTTCAGCCCGATCTGACCAAATTTGGGTAGGGTAGGGGTCAAAATGTGTATTTCGAAAAATGAATTTTCAAGATTTTTGGCGATCTAGGGGTGTTGGGGTAATATTTTCCACTAACTTTTTGACGCTGAATCCAATGAAATGGGTCCCAGAACGATTAGTACCCACTGGAAGAGGTTATGGGTCAAAATGGGTATCTAAAAACCCATTTTGAATATGTATTTCGAGATTTCCGGTACCTGGGCGTGTGGGGTATCATTGTCAACTAAATTTTGGACGCTAAATCCGCGTTTTTACTTTGATTGCGGTTCTCTAAATCTCAGAACGAACTGCTGAAATCTCGTGGAATCTTTGTTTTTATATCAATCATGGTCACATTTCACGGGCTGACTGAAGTAGACTGCTTGCTATTACTGATTCAAAATTGTGTTTCATCAAAACCTTCCCAAGAAAAGCCTATATTATTTATAAAAATATTACTTTTTCATCTTTAAAAATGAAAATTTCATTCCAGTTTGCCAAAAACATGATAAAATCCTTTTCTTGTTGACGAGGATTAGTGTTGAATTTGGTCATGCTAATCAATGGAGTGCAGAAATAGTTTTTACATCGTTCGTTGCAGTAAATTACGAAGCGATAGTACAGAAACATTGAAATTTTAAGATCCTTCAACTTGGAAATACGACAATTTTGTATTCCCTCCTTTCGTTACACTCATCTAAAATGGTCCACTCAACTTAATCACACCTCAGCTTAATCAGAACGGAATCTCTGTTGCTCCTACTTGAGATTTAGATCGTTTCCACCGGAAAAGCAAGCTGAGAATTAGGATTCCCCTTCTGGATTCAACTCGAGGGATTATAATTATGCTCTGATTTATCGCTTTCCCCCGTCCAAGACCTTCTTCCTGTTAGGATTCTCATAAGGGCCAGATAGCCTCCGCTTTTTCCTTTAAAACTGAAATAAACTCGTCCGTATTTTCAAAACCCAAGTCGGTCGTATAATGAAAATATACTGTAGTTCAAGGGTCGAACTCATTATAAATAACCTGTTGATTATAAAATAATCAAAACACATATTGCTCACAGTCATATATCTCTCTTTAATGTACACTTTACACGCTGAAAAATGCAGCATTTTTTTATTTCTTTCAGTATCTTTTTTTCTTCAAATCCGAAAAAAATATAATAATTATAACCACCACAAAGCAATCGACACATCTACAATGTTGTCACGATCTACTTAACGCTATAGTATTTTATCTTCAACAACATTGAACTATAAGTTTTCTTGGAACATTGTACAAGCGCAGTCCCCACCATTAGGTACTTAGTTATACTATATTTTATTCAAGCGATTTGTTCAAAAATAAACATTTAGAAACACACAAAATATAGACACTATATTTTTAATTAGTCACTTTTCAAATGCTTTTATAAGTTCATAATGTATTTTCTATCCCCGTTGGTAATTTCTGGATCAAAAATCGCATAATATAAGCACGACGCATTAATAGAATAAATATAAATATCACCATTTCAGGATGATCTACTAACGGCATTAAAATATTTATCAATCTTGTTTTTTTGTTATTACGAAACTTGTAAACTTAACATTTATCACATCAATATACAATAATTCAATAAAATTTGCTAGTAATTTTTTTTTCTTCGTTTTATCCGATTATCATCGGTGTCAGACTTTAAATAAAATACGATTTATACCTGGTATTACAGGTACGACTTACATTAACTCGCCATTTTTAACGATACAAGATGGACGACGCCATTTAACCTGTAGTCTCACTTATGGTCAATAAAGACCAATTTGTAGCTACTGAAGGGGAAATTTGAAGAAAATTTGAGGGATCTGGCGAGTTTTCCTTCTTTTTTCTTGGCATTTAGGGGATTGTAAAAAATATATAAGGGTTTAGGATATTTTAACAAAACTTCACCTGTATTATAGGCTGTGAGAGAACATATAGTTTTTATGCTACGCTTAAGTCTCTATTAATTTTCTTCGTCGTAGTTTTTGTTAAAACCTGAAATAAGAATATTTTTTTGGCAATTTATTACATGGCAAAAAGTTTCTTCTTGGAGATATTCGTCATCACCTGGTGGGTGGTGGAATTTTTGAGAATTTACGGTCGAAAACTGGTAACTTCGTAAAGCGTCAAATATTCGTTCATGCTTTCAACGCAGTAACAGTCTACTCTAACACAAGTGCGCAGTCCCTACAAATAATCAAACGGTTATTCCAACTGATGGGCCTATAAAATACGTAATATATAGTTGTTGCACTCTGTCAAGAACGACGCAAGTGAAGAAATGAGTTAACCAAGATTAATATACTGACGAGGTGTGCTCACGTCGGGCTAAAGGACGAGTCACAAGATTCCACATTTGCACTAATATCCAGTTCCCGTAATATGAGGAACAATAATATTTTGTTTATCCTTCAACTAATATGTTAATTTGATCCCCACACATGATTGTGAGCACGTTTGATATGCCCTAGGATGCCATGTGCCAAGGGTTTGCAGTAGAAAGGCAGGGAAACAAGGATCAATCAATGGCAGAAATGCGATCCTTTCACCGGGAATCCGATGTGAGGGCTAACTTCCCTACCGAAGTGAGATTGTCTGGCTCCAGTAGTAAACGTATGGGTACAGCAGCTGGATTTCAACGTGGAGTGTAGTTGTGAAGGGTGCAGAACGAGCACTCTTCTCGAACCCAGAAGAAGTTCTCTGAAAAAAGACAAGACAAAAAAAAAAAAGTCGTCTCCCTCTGCAGAAAGGCTGCTGAATCATAGACTGCTCACACTAGAGAGGACGAGATTTTAACCCACACCAGCTGGAGGTGCTAGACTGGGAGGGGGTCCTTTATCTGATGGATGCATGATGGCCCCAAGAGGTGTGACCTGGGCTGGAAATTAGGGCTTGCTGGGGCCAACAGCAAGTAGTGGACCATTAAGCCTTTGACATTTTGGATCAGGAAAGGATAACAATCGAGAAAAAGAGCAACAAAGAGCAGAGGCAACAGGTGAAAGGAGGCCAGGAGAAATACATAAAATTCGTTCAGGCTGGAGAAAGCCTCAGTGCCAATCCTTACAGGGAGGAGAGTGGTGGCTGTTGCAACAAGGAGTAAGGTCACTATGGAACAGGCCATTCGACTGGGAAAACATGAAGCACTAGAATTTCGGACAGGCCTGGAGCACAGCCCTATTCCTATTCGCACGCGATCTTCCCAAGGGGTATTCATAAAAATCTGCAAATTCTTACACACGGGTTGGTTATTCCTCAAATGGGGGAAACAGTGGGTGTGGCGGGTCTCAGACCCATTCCAATCGATTCAGGGTCCAAAATTTAGTGGAATATGATACCCCACACGCCTAGGCACCAGAAATCCTGACACATACAAAACGGGTGGATACATACCCATTTTGACCCATAACTTCTTCCGGTGGGTGCCAAACGTTCTGGGACACACATCATTGAATTCAGCGTCCAAAATTTAGTGGAAAATGATACCCCACACGCCTAGGTAGCAGAAATCCCCAAAACACATAATCAAATTGGGTAATAAATACCCAATTTGACCCATAACTTCTTCCAGTGGGTGCCAATTGTTCTGGGACCCATTTTATTGGATTCAGCGTCCAAAATTTAGTGGAAAATGACATCCCACTCGCCTAAATCACCCAAAATCTCGAAAATCCATTTTTCAAAAAACACATTTTGACCCCTACCCCCTCCAAATTTGGTCCGATCGGGCTGAAAAGTTTCGAGGACCCATCTCGGCTGGGAACAGACCCCTGACCCAAATTTCAGATTTTTAGAAAATTTTCTACTACCAAAAACGGCGCGGAACATGGACGGCGGACGGACATCGACCTTTTTTGATCAGGACATCATGAAACGTCCAGAAAAAAATTTTGAGCCAAATCGGAGAGGTTGACCATTATCATGAAAACATAGGTTGATTATTCGAGGAATAACCAACCAAAACCCTGTATGGGGTAGATTTCCCAGTCAAATACAACTCAGTGAAGGTGCCAGGTGTCTTTCTTACCCCTAAGGACACAGGATCTTCACTGCCAACCTCATTAGCGCTGAAGGCGCCGACTGCTGCAAACCCATGGCACTTGGAATCCTAGTACTTATCAACGTTATTGGCAATAATCGAACATAAACCTCACACTGGTCGTTGAATTCTATGTTTTCAATAAGATCACTAAATGCCCATGAAAGGCTTCAACAGTCCCTCAACCAAGGACCGTAATAGAGTCAAGTATAATTTTTCATCCCTCGCGAAAATATCGTTACAAGTACATTTTTTTGGACAACCCAATACGGGAGCTAAAGCTCACACAAGGATTCTACCTATAAGAACATTTCAACAATGTTACATTGGATTCATTTTTGTCCCAATGAGCGTCAAAAAATCTCAAATATTCATCTAAAATAAAAATAAAAAATCAATAATGCTTATATAGGCCGGTGCTTTAGGGCCACTCATACGTGAACGTGGAATAATCTCACCGTTCTTCATAGATAACATTAATATTTACATCATATGACAAACAGTAATAAGCTGAATCATAAAAAAAGAAAAAAGGAACAATTAATCTAAACTGATTGTCGATGTATTTAAATAGCGTCAACTAGATACAAATCCCGACAACGAACCAATTTTTTTTTAATTGGGAGGCTCTACTTTTACATTGGCTGGGAGCTCTTGAGAGCCAATTCAGTCAGCAGCTTACCCTCGACAGACAAATAAAATCCAAGGAAAATGAACTAAGCAAACAGTTGAAATGATTTTTAACACAGCGCAGCGGTTGGTTCACTCGTATGAGTATTCGTATTCAAGTTAATTTGGCAACTTCCGTTTCGATTTGGACTTTTTTGGTCATTTTGAATGATTTGGAATGTGACGGCTGTCTTACGACGGAGATTTTATGTGTTCCATGTGATCCAGGGATTCAGATTTCAACGATGAATTGTCGTCACCGACGTCTTCAACTTCGAGAGGCCTGAAAGAGATAAAGCGTGGACAATTATATGATTGCGGTTTATTATTAGGATGTTCTCATTGGTCTGTAAAAGCGTATATTTCAGGTCTCCCAAGTGAGTACCTGAAAAGTCTCCTTTATCAGGAGATGAAGAAACCCTGAAAAGTCCACCAGGGGTTGGCATTTCCTGGGACCAGCAGCATGGGAAAAATGGGGGAACAGTGGGTGTGGAGAGTCCCTGACTCATTCTAATCAATTCAGTGCCCAAAATTTGATAAAAAATGATACCCCACAAGCATAGGCACCAGAAATCTCGAAAATCCACATTTGAAATAGGTAGATAGATACATATTTTGACCCATAACCTCTTTCGGTAAGCGTCAATCACCTAATATTGGTGGAAAATGATACCCCACACGCCTTGATCACCGAAAAACACATTTTGACCCCTACCTCCCCCAAATTTGGCTCGATCAAGCTGGAGAGTTTCGAGGACCAATTAGAGCCGAAAGTGGTCCCTGAGATTGACTTTTTTCTCACGAATACATCGATTTTTCATTAAGAAGGAAACCGTAAGAAGGTATCTGTCCTGCCCATTGCTTCAATTGCTTCGGGTGGTGAGCACATTCTTTGACGTAATACTGTCCCCTTTCATTTTTATTTCGCATTGTAATTGTGTGTTGAACACCATTGTATGAAACATAACGGTGAACGGTTGTCGCGAGGTCGTAAATAAATGAACAAAAGGCTTGAACGTAAGAAATCTGAGAATTCACATTATGGGAACGCAGTACGCGAAAAAACTTCGGAATCCTCCCCGGTAATGAATTATTTAGGCCGCTCGTCTACCAGCCGTGACGCTGTGACAATGAAAGGAGAATGAGAAGACTCATGGCGGATGTGAAAAAGGGGAGAGGTCGTTCTGTACGGAAAATATTCCATTTATCTCTCACCTTTTCTCGCGAGTTAAAAATATGTAACAACTTTTATTCGTTTGAGCGCCACAATGTTGAATGTAGTCGAAAGGAGCCTGTATTATGAGAATTCAATGGCCGAAGTCTGTTTTGACGGAGGGATGATAATTATAGGGAATCCTCGAAGGGAAGAAAATATTGATCGCGCATGATTGTTGATTATTTTATTAGGCTGATGATGAGTTGACTCACGCTTTCCTTACATTCACAAGGTTTCGTTGAAGCGAAATTTACAGGTTAAAACCCTCCTGAGCCGCCTTTCTAAGTGGAGGGCAATGGAAGGGGTGTATTATTCCATGTGGATCTTGCTCATGTGAGAAAGTACATCTTTGAGATCTTTAGATTAGTGTTCTGTCTGTTCAGTGTGCACGTCCCAGAAGGGCTGGCTTGTAATCAGCCGTCCCGGATCTGAGTCACCACTTGCTAACTGTTTCAAGTAGACGCGCATAAAACACGCCCTGGACACTCCACACTCATTGTTTCCCCCCATTTTCCCCATGCTCCTGGTTCGAGGAATAATCAACCCCTGTGATAAAATGTGCAGCTCCTTTAATCCAGGATCCGCGTTGGGTGTGTTATGTACTTACTTAATTATTTAAAGAAGTTGTAATAATAGTGACAACAGTTCTGGAAAATTAGATTAATATGAATACTGATTTTCACTATAAATTACCGCACCCCCTATTGATTGCGGCGACGCCAAACTCAATCGAATCAGCGACCAAACTTCCCAAGACTCCCCGTACCTGGCCACCATTTTGAATGATTGGGCTAAAAAATTTGAGGACTGAAAGGAGTCTATAACAATTAACCGATTTTCATTTTCCGATGGCATCTTCAGGGCACTTGCGGCTGCAGGCGTCGATGTGGTAGCATATGCTGACGACCTGGTCTTCTAAATCAAGGAGAACAGCCGTATGCGAAATGATACAGTTGCATTGGCACTCATTGGGTTCTTAACCATGGAATGTGTACTAGCGTCAAGGTGGAAGTGGCTGGAAATAAGACTGGCAATGCTGAGTTGCAAACTCTGAGAGGCTTACCACAATTAGGGCAATGGATACAGGACTTACGGTATCAGACTCGGGGATCGGCTAGAAAACTCCTATTTGAAAACTGTTAGTGCGAGGGTTATTGATGCATTAGTACCAGAAAGTTTTGGTAGATCCATCATTTGCCCTCTATTCAAGAAAGGCAACATCAACGCTGTGGACAACTATCGGGGTCTCTCATTCATTGACTCAATGGCACAGTTGTACAGCGCTCTACTCTTCGACCGCCTTGAGGAATATTTCGACTCAGCTAAGATTTGGGGGGAGAGCCAGTGTGGGTTCCGTCGTGGTTATAGCACAGTCGATGCAAACTTCTCGCTGACCAGCCTGGTGCATTTGCGGCTTGCAGAGGGGCCAGGCCGGAAGATTTATGCCTTCTTTGTGGACTTTAGGGGAGCGTTCGATGGTGTACCGCACAGTTCTCTGCTGATGAAACTCAGGAGGGTGGGGATTGGCCAGCGTTTCATCAGGTCAGTTGAGGCAACTTACAGGCAAGCCACGGGATCTGAATGGGGACAGGAGGGACTCTCAGGAGAGTTTCCTATCAGGAGAGGAGTAAGGTCGGGTTGCAGGATGAGCCCCCAGTTGTTCTCCCTCTACATTGATGACATGGACTCTTCACTACCATGCGGGGTGCAAATTTGAGCCATCAACATGAAGATTCTCAAGTACGCTGACGACATAGTCATCCTGGCAGACTCCCCGCAGGATCTGAAGCGAACCATACGGAGTCTGAGTGGGTATTGTGATCGGTGGGATCTGGTTGTCAACCTGGAGAAGTCAAAGGTCATGGTTTTCCGTCGGGGTGGACCACTGGGCCTGGAGGAGTCCTTCCGGTTTGGGGGCCAACCACTGGAGGTTGTGTCCTCTTATCGCTACCTGGGGGTTACTCTCTCGCCTCGTCTTTCCTTCAACCTTCACTTCTCCGAGAGAGTGGCGGCTGCCAAGTTAGGAATGAATTCGACCTACCGATCGATTTTCTGCCAGTCTGTGCTCCCAGTCTCTGCCAGGACCAAGGTGTTCACTGCAGCAACAAAAGCGATATTGTGCTACGGAGCACAGGTATGGGGCTTCACGCAGTCCGCAGCAATTGAACAGGTGCAGAGATACTTTGTAAAATCAATGTTTGGCCTCCCAAAGAACACTCCAAACCACCTAATTTACATTGAGTCTGGTTTGGGACCGATTTACGCCGAAACTGTCATGCTGGCGGGCAGATATTTAATAAAGGCGCTGAGGATGGCGGAGCAGCGCTACCCACGGCGGCTGGCTCAGGAGCTCGTTAGGCGAGAGGTGGGTGCGTTTGCCCGATGGAAGGATCTAGCCCGCCAGTTTTCGCGTTCTTTTGATGGTGATCTTGGAGATTTGGGCAACTGGGATCTGCAGCTGGGAGCGTTGACGGAGTCGATAAGATGCGCCTGGGAGAACGATGCGCGCGCTGTTGCAATGCGGTCTCGAAATCTGCTGTATCCTGTGCTGGATTTGGAGGTAAAACCGGCAAACCTGCGCGGCGGAGCGGTGCACATCCCGCTGTGGGCCATCAAATGGATCCTGAAGCTGCGGGGGGCGCTTCTCCCGCTCAACGACGGTATCTATTGGAGATCAGACAGCCCGAGCCGCCTCTGCTCCCTTTGCAACGTGGGCGAGAATGAGGACGTCATCCAGTTCTTCGCCATCTGCCCAGTTCTGGCGGACTTAAGGGTGAGATTCCTGGGGTTCAGTGTGCTGGCCATGAACGAGACAGTATCCCTTTTGGACTCCAGAGAAAGGTGGATCGACGTGGCGAGATTCGCATGCCATGCCTGGAGATATCGCACTGCATTGGTGGCAGAGTTCAATTGGTGACTACAAGGGTGTAAATAGTTAAATGATAAGGATGCTTACGGGGGATATCTGTGTAGGGATAGTTAGAGTTTAAAAGTGGTATTTGAAGAGAAAATTATTGTGTTGTATGTTTGTAATTGTCATGTGGTGGAAATTCCAGTCAACCCGGCAGACGGACGACACGTCCACAGCCTACCATGTTTTGTTTTAAGGTAGATTAAATTGTATTATGAAAAATCAATGTAATTGATGAATTTGTAAAATAAACATGTTTTCTTCTTCTTCTTCTTTTTCATTGGCACTCATTGGGTTCTTAAACATGGAATGTGTACTAGCGTCAAGGTGGAAGTGGCTGGAAATAAGACTGGCAATGCTGAGTTGTAAACTCTGAGAGGCTTACCACAATTAGGGCAATGGATACAGGACTTACGGTATCAGACTCGGGGATCGGCTAGAAAACTCCTATTTGAAAACTGTTAGTGCGAGGGTTGTTGATGCATTAGGTGAACTTCAAGTGGCTGCGAATGGAATGCGGAATGTACATTCGTCATGTGCCCCTGGTCAAGGGGCAACTCTTCGGCAAGGCCTCACTCGCCAGCCCCTATCATTGAGGCAGGAAACTACATAATCAAGCCCTCCTGAATCATTCAAAGATTTGACTGATCTGTCCGGAAATTTCACATTGTGTGCCTCAAAATGTCTTCATTCTAAAACCAATAAGATCATTCGCTCTTTTTGGGTTATTTTCTGAAAATCAGTTCGTACAACGTGTTCCTCGCCCAGGGGCTACCTTTCCCCCTTGCTGCAAGCAGCTAGGAGTCCACAGAGGAAGAAATGTGGCAAAACATAAATATTATTATCGTGCTAGTGTCCAAAATAGATCTATAATCAATACTGAGTTACAAGTGTTCATTGGTGATCTTGTTGTATCAGAAATTTTCGTCAAAACTTAATCATCGGAGAATGATTTGTCATGCTTCGACCCAAAGTACGATATAATTCATTTCAGTTATCACCAGACTCTGCCTATACGTGCTGAAGGAACTTCATGAAAGTAGTACCAAATTGATTACCCGTTGTAAGGCAGAGATTCGCCTCTCATGTCGCACACGACATTCGTGAGTGCCATAATGTAGTTTTTGGCGAGGGTGAGAGTCTCGATTTTCGACAATCTTCTTTCCTTCTTCACATGTGGAATCACTTCTCTCAGGGACTGAAACAGGTTTATTATGACTTGATACGGAAAAATTGGCATAGTCTTCAAATTGTTAGGAATGAACATAACTTGTTACATTGTATGTGAACTACAAAAAATAATATAGCTTGGGAATTTGTAAAGTGCAAACGACGTAGGTGCAAGTACTCTGCAAGTTCAGGATGCAGCAATGGGGCAGTTTGATTTTAGAAAAGTCAAAAACACGATTGTGAACCATTTCTGGCAATAACATCCTACAATGATTTTTTAACCAAAATATCAATTACAAACATTTTTGACAGAAGGAAAAACGCTGCAAATTCTTTCAAACGGGTTGATTATTCGAAGAATAACCCATGTTATTCCTTGAATAATCAACCTATGTTTCCATGCAAAAAGCCAACCGCTCCGATTTGCTCTCAAATTGTTTTCTGGGCGTTCAAAATGTCTAGATCAAAATAAGCAAATGTTCATCCGCCGTGTGCCGTCCACCGTCTACGCCGTTTTTGATTGTAGAAAATTTTCTAAAACTTTGAAATTTTGGTCAGGGTCTGCTGAGTACAACGAGACGCGTCCCAGAACAATTGGGATTAATCTACTGTATCTAGTTTACGGATTAAAATGGGTATCAACCTATCTACCTATTTCAAAAGTGGGTTTTTGAGATTTCTGGTACCTAGGCGTGTAGGGTATCATTTTCGACTTAATTTTGGACGTTGAATCGATTGAAATGGGTCAAGGACTCTCCACACCCATTGTTTTCCCCATGCTCCTGGTCCGAGGAATAACCAACCCCTATGAATGAATTTGCAGTGTTTTGTTCTAAACATTATGATACGTCCAGAAAAAATTGTGGGATGAATTTGTAAATTCGAAGATAGTCTCTCCCCCGTCGAAAACATAGATGAATTATTCAAGGAATGACCAACCAAAACGGAATGTAATTGAAACTGCACCATAACGATGTCATTTTTGAATTTGAGGTCTGGTACCTGCCTATTGGAGCTCACCGAATACGCCTTAGAAGCCTATACCTGAATCCGGAATACTACCTTCAAGACCTCCAGGACTTGAAGGAGGGGTAGACTCGATGATAAGCATTAGGCAGTGACGTCATCCGAGAACACGGGTGGCGAGAAAATCAAGTCAAGCTCCCAGATACCGATCATTCTTCTGGATCCTCTTGAATCACTTACTTCCGAGTCACTTTACAAATCAGTGGTTAGTACACATATAAATTTTATAATGTCTTACCTGAAAAGCGTCGTTCAAGCTGTGCATTCTCATTCGTTCTCGTTCGTTCGATTCGAGCCGTCTTTGGTTCCTTTCCCGTGCGTTGAGTGATGGTTTCCGTCTCCTTCCACCTCCACTCTTTTTCGTACTCCCCGTCCAATATTCTGAACTAACCTGGTGACATACACAAATGACATCATAACACCAAATTGAAGATAGTTTCGTTGATATTATTCATTTAACCTAGGAACGCTACCTATCCCCAAAAGATGGCCCATCACTACGTATACTTCTGAGAATTGATTCTGGTTGTTCACCCAAACACAAATGGCAACAGTCGATTGGAACTTTTGGATTAGTATCTCCACACAGGGTGTCAACTAATTTATTAAGAAATTGTAAAATGCCAGCTCTCAAGGGAGTAACGTCAAGAGGTGACGCCATACCTACTTAGTAGCAACTATCGTGGAATAACGCTTTTGAGCGTCGCGTACAAGCTCTTTTCAAGCATCATACTGAGAAAACTCAATGTTTACTCAGAGGAACTGTTGATTCTGGGTTTCGTCCAAACAGGAGCATCATGGGCCAAATCTTCACGGTATGCCATCCAAGAAATGTTCCATGAATATGGCAAAGACCTCACACATGCTTTTCATTGATTTCGTTCAAGCCTTTGACTGGCTATCAAGAGGAGGGCGTTCTCCAGACTGGGTGTTCCAAAAAGCTCATTCAACTGGTGAGAATGACGCTAATGGATTCAAAGACCAAAGTTTTGGTGGTATGGTCAGCCAGCGATTCGGTGTGGACAGTGGTGTGAGACTGTGGGATGGGTTGTCAGGCGTCTTGTTCAACCTTGCTCTGCACAGTACAATATGCCAGTCAGATCCAGGTGGCACGGTGCTTTACAAAACCAGCCGATTATGCGAATATGAGGACGACATAACTTTTCTATCGCAAAGTCTTCTCGCCATTGAAGAGCTGTTTGACCGGATCGAATCGGATTCAAATGAGATTCGCTTGGAGCTAAGCACTTTCAAGACAAAGTTTATGGATCTTTGCGTGAAAGGTAGATGTCACCCTCAATGGTTCGACGCATGAATGAGTCACTGAATTCAAGTACCTGGGCAGTTTTCTCAATAGTGATAACAAGATCAGTGACAGGATTCAGAAGCGAATAGTTGCTGGAGGAAGGGCATATTGGGTGGTTTTCAGGTTCAGGTCCTGGACAGCAGTCCAGGGTGACGATGGTGAAGCTGTACAGGACGTTAGTAC
The DNA here is from genome assembly GCA_019603395.1 of Cyrtorhinus lividipennis. Taxonomy (NCBI): domain Eukaryota; kingdom Metazoa; phylum Arthropoda; class Insecta; order Hemiptera; family Miridae; genus Cyrtorhinus; species Cyrtorhinus lividipennis. The sequence continues at coordinate 13,378,298 of CM034008.1, forward strand.
GGCCTATAGTCATATATTGCTGTAAAGCATGGACTTCCGATGAAGGTGATGGATGACCTTTGACCAGCAAAGAAGGGGATGGCCAAAAAAAAAAAGATGGCTGGAGGATGTCTCTGATGACGATGGGACGATAAGAGTGACAAACTGGAGGGAAGCCACGAGGGACTGGGTGCACTGGGAGGCCAGGGCCCACCATGGGACAATGAGGTCATTACTCCGCAAAAATTGAGTCAAATCAAGAAACGGATAGCTTCTTGTGAATCAGCGTTTAAAGAAAACAATGAAAATTCAAATGAGGCGCATTGGAGTTTACGCCATCTACTATTTGACAATTTGGGGGTTGCGCAACATTGCGTGCTTGCTGAACATGTTGTGCGCAATCAGAACAATTGGTTAAGGGATCAAATTTTCATAAAATGTTGGTTAAAATCCGAATTTGCAACAAAATTGGGGTTTCCTTTTAAAATGAGAAAGCTAGTGTCACTTGCGCATAGTTGGTTTGCTCTAAATATGATATTTGACTTGAAATTCATCCTTGCAAAAGTATGATAATTAATTTTTTTGTTTACTCCCATTTGAACAATTTTAGGAAGGGGGAGGGAGACAACTCGTGGGACACCCTCATTTATCAGAACTAAATCGATTTTTTCTATTCGTATTTGATCAAATGTAGAACAAAAGGCTATTGAAAAGTAATTTTGCTTCTTTGTGGAGACTTTTAACAATATTTGTTTATCATTTTGTATAAAAGAACAGTAATGTAATAAGTTTGATACTAGATGAAGGATTTTGTTCAATTCATGAACATTCAGGTCGAAATTATGGCTAAAAACTTACGGATGAGCAGTCAGTGAGTTCAGCGGGGCTCTGTTCTTGGGCAACAGTGTCTCGGGCTTTTCTTGTGCTCCGTCCACTGACCCACTCGATTTTCGTCTCGGATTTCATCACCTGAGGGGAAAAGGAAATTGAAAATGGATTTTGAACTTGTTTGTTTTTATATGAGAACCCACGATTGAGGAGGGGGGGGGGGGTTGAACACAGATGCCAGATTGTCATAGATGTGGGCTGTCAGCATTCATTGCGTAGTGTTGAACATTGTTTTGGAAGCAAAAATTTGTAAATCAGAAAAATTATCGGCTACGGAAGAAAAAACAGTTTAATAGTACGAGACTGGCAGAAAAAAAAATTGTTTCTAAGTCAGGGGCGTAGATTGAGGGTTAGCGCATCTAGCGGCAGTAACACTCAAGAAAATAAGAAAACGCTGCAAATTCCTTCACAGGGGTTAGTTATTCCTCGGACCAGGAGCATGGAGACTCATTCCAATCGATTCAGTGTGCAAAATGATTACAACACATTCGAAATATGTAGATAGGATACCCATTTTGAACATTAACCTCTTCCAGTGGGCACCAATCGTTCCGGGACCGGTTTCATTATATTCAGCGTCCAAAATTTAGACAAAAAGTATACCCCACACGCCTAAATTTCCGAAAATATTGGCTATTCATTTTTCAAAATATACATTTTTTTTTTTTGCGTTCCTCGCATAGTTCGCTCGTTTCTAACATAGTTAATTATTTAGTGATTACAAACAAAAACAAGATATTATCAAGTTGGGCTGTCCGATATCCCCTCATTCAACCCTGTTGGCATTTGTGAGAGAATGGAATCCTGACTGCAACTACAAAACATATAAGTATTGTTTTCTCTGATTGCTGTTTCCAACATAAAAAATCTGCAAATTCTTACACACGGGTTGGTTATTCCTCGAATGGGGGAAACAGTTGGTGTGGCGGGTCCCAGACCCATTCCAATCGATTCAGGGTCCAAAATTTAGTGGAATATGATACCCCACACGCCTAGGCACCAGAAATCCTGACACATACAAAATGGGTGGATACATGCCCATTTTGACCCATAACTTCTTCCGGTGGGTGCCAATCGATCTGGGACACACATTATTGAATTCAGCGTCCAAAATTTAGTGGAAAATGATACCCCACACGCCTAGGTAGCAGAAATCCCCAAAACACATAATCAAATTGGGTAATAAATACCCAATTTGACCCATAACTTCTTCCAGTGGGTGCCAATTGTTCTGGGACCCATTTAATTAGATTCAGCGTCCAAAATTTAGTGGAAAATGACACCCTACTCGCCTAGATAGCGGAAATCCCGAAAACACATATTCAAAATGGGTAGGATTAATACCCAATTTGTCCCATTACTTCTTCCAGTGGGTGCCAATCGTTCTGGGACCCGTTTCATTTAGTGGAAAATGACACCCTACTCGCCTAGATCGCCCAAAATCTCGAAAATCCACTTTTCAAAAATCACATTTTGACCCCTCCCCGCCCTCTCCAAATTAGGTCCGATCGGGCTGAAAAGTTTCGAGGACCCGTCTCGGTCAGGTACAGACCCCAGACCCAAATTTCAGATTTTTAGAAAATTTTCTACTACCAAAAACGGCGCGGACAATGGACGGCGGACGGCGGACGGCGTACGGCGGACGGACATTGACCTTTTTTGATCTAGACACCATGAAACGTCCAGAAAAAAATTTTGAGCCGAATCGGAGAGGTTGACCATTATCATGAAAACATTGGTTGATTATTCAAGGAATAACCAACCAAAATTCATGGAGAAAAATCTACTCAAAAGCACCAAAGCTCAAATTTGCTCTCGCTTTATTGAAATATGGAAATTACTGTGGCATAAATCTGTTACTTGGCGGACAAGCGGCAACCCAAATCTATTTTTTTTTTCTGGCAAAGCAAGAAATGCCGTTTCAAGGACATGATGAATTCAGCGTCTTCTATCAATAAAGGCAATTTTGTCGAAGTTGCGGTACCCTCGATTTCGGAGCCACGCCAAGCTTCTGTTCAGAGGGGCAATAAGTAGATAGTTGGAATAGTGTCATTTTCTTCACCGTTTGCTTCTGCAATGAGAAGATGAAACATCATAGTGTTGTTTCAATTTTATGGCCGTGGTGTGTCAACTACGAGTATCATCGGTTATTACCACATTGAAAAGGCGAAATACGATCCTACGAAGGATCAACTTTCAAAAGAGAAAGCACCCACTCGTGTAAAATGAAAACAAGGGACCGAAATAGTGAAGAGTAAAACGTTTTATACAAGTTCAAACAACCACCCCCTCCACTTCAGTTCGTTTGCTCCTTCAGTACCGATGCATAGCGAGAAAAGGTCACAGTTCGTGAGCGCAAAAATGTGTCGCTGAGTGGAAATGAATAGAGCTCCAGAGAAAGAACTCAGCATCCGTTTTTTTTTCTTGCACAGAGTATTTGCCCAAGAAAATGGGAAGGTGGTCATAAGTCCCCCGTCGCGAAGGGTATAACCGCTCTATCAAATCGGAAAATAAAAGAAAATATGTGCTATCCACGGGAGCGCCCAATCTGGCCAGTGAGGACCGATCGAGAAAGGTCTTTGTTTACCTCACAACGTCACTTTCTCTCTGTAGAAATTATTGGGTGAATTTATTGATTTTTATCTTTCATCGATTCTTCTTTAGGTTTCAAATTTCAAAGAATAAACTCTTCTCTCTTCTTCTTGATTCTTTATAATCTTCCGATATAATTTATCGGTTCCAAATACAAGTTGGAGCTGGAAAATTGTTTGTTAATATTTCTCCTACCGTCGTTTCCTTTGCTCGTAATTTGAGGTTCGGGGGTGACAATGCACACGCCATGAAAGGGGAAGGTGGTCCAGAAACGGGTAGGAACCACCCCCTGATAAAAACGTTGCAATATTATCAATATTTTTGTTCCAAACACCGTTATTTTTATATCGATATATTCTTTCTAATATTATCCTGATAATCTGATCTTAATTTCTGATGGATTTATTCATCATATTCACATTCATCACGCAAATGTAACAATGTCCTGTGGTTCTAGACAAAGTGATCAGTAGAAGTTGTAGGGCCCATAATTACTATGGGCCAAGGATCAACATCCACAAACACACAAGTGTTGTTGCTGTTGAGTTTGGTATTTTTGTTTGCTCTATTGCTTCTCCGTTTCTCTGTGGCTGTTCTTTTGCTTGTGAACCACACTTACTCCAAACAAAAGTAAAATTTTATAAACATTGAAGTATCCCATGAATATCAGCAACTCTACATTTTTATTATTTGTTAAATATTTTTCCTTGTAATATCAATAACATTCTTTTAATTATATCGAAACATCGATATTTGCATTCGATATTGATCTAGAAAAATCGATACATAGCTATATTGCAATGTCCTTACCCCCTGAGCCACCTTATAAGTTAACCTTGTCCGACCCCTCCCCGTTATTCACCACCCAGTGTCACCAAAGCGGCCAATGCCGTTAGTCCATCAACTGATATGCATCGGTTATGTTTGTCTTGGCAACTACGCGCCTTCAGCTCAACAACATGGAGAACTATGCTGTAGACAATGGAAACCCCAGGTATTTCCTGAAAGTGTTGAACAACCACCTCAGAGACTGACAACTGAATAATAACACAACAGATGGTCCTGTACAGGCCAAAATAACAGCAGGGGCAGCCCAGGGTTTTATACTTGACCCTGTTCTCTGCAATGAATCTTATGATAGTAATTGCAGGTGACCCTCTCTGAAGGAACATTCCTAGTCGAATACGCGGATGACCTAGCTTCCGTGATACTGTCTTCCAATATAGCAAGAAAGACATAAGTTGAACAAGACTATGGAAATAGTGGGAGCCCAGATGGAGACACGTAGCCTAACACTAGCTACTGCCAAGACCAAAGTTGAACTGATAAGTCTAAAAATGAGTCCAAGGCTGCATGCAGCACCTTAGCATTGCAAGACGTCGAACTCTAGGAAATATCGTCAAGTCGTCAGCAAGGAGCAACACTAAATGGCACCAGGGAAGGTCGTTGTGTCATTGGACCAATATGAGAGCCTTGCGGGACGCCAGTTGTATTCGGGAAACGACTGAATTAATCCTAACTTTCTCACGTTATTAAACGGTTTATGAAGCAATTGCAAAACCATTCGAGGAAGGAGGGCTCCTATAAATCCAAAGGCCCTGTGCTTACTGACGCAGGGATTTTGAAATAATTTTTTTATTAATATGAAGAGGTATACCCAAATTTATCTATCTCACCAAGCCTTCAGAAATCGCCCAGTTCATTGGAACAATCTCAAATAAATTTGTAGCAATTTAGTAAATTTCTCAACTCAAATTCTAACTTGAAGCTTTTAAAAGTCCCCGTTGTTTTCAAATGCGAAGAATTTGGGAAAATATGAATTTCAGCAGAGATTACTCCACTCCTTAGCCATGAATCAAACGCCCACTTTGGGTGATGCTCCCCATCGACAAAATTATCTCCAATCAACTATTGTGGAAAAATTTGAAGAAAGTTTTATTGTGAGATTTTTGAAAATTTTGAGTGAGCCGGTGTCGCCGGCTTTCGTCTTAGCTCGTTGCAATACTTCCTTGGTTGAGTATTTTCGAGGCGAAGTCGCTCATCTGACATTTTTGAATGATATGACGTGAGGCAGCTCCTAATTGAGTCATCCCACCCTCTGTCGGGGGGTAGAACAGTGCACAATGGGGCTTCGTGACAACCTTCGGACGCGCTAAGTGGAACTGACGTCAACCCGGTCCCAAGTCACTTTGGTTTATTCTGTATTCGCCTACGTCGCGGTCCCCTCCGAAATCTCGTCACCAAAGTTGGAAGTCAATCCAGAGGAGAAACTCGACGAAAGACTTCCGAGGTCCTGCTCCTCGGCTCGGCAGGAAATGTGTTTCAACTCCTTTACGTAGGCGTCGACGAGAAAATGAAGTCTGCGTCTGAACGGGAAACTCATCTTCCTCGAACACACCCGTCGTTGAAAAGGCTGTTTGAAATCGCGTCATGTACACCGTTTATTGTCTTTCATCGCTTGTGGAGGCCATAACAGCGGCTCACCCGAGAGTGGGTGGAATAATAGTTGTTTCTCACCTAGTTTTCATCGTCTTCCAGCTTAAAGCTCCAAACCCTGTCCGGTGAACCGCTCGTAAATTTACAGATGACCGCAGACCTTAATCAGCCAGCACCTGAGTAAGCCAAGGAGTCAACGTCTGTAACCTCCAAGAATCTATGTGAACAAATTTCTCAACCCTCCAGTTCCCAAATGCAAAGAATAACCAACGAATAAATGAATTTGGTTATGTTTGGAATGATATTCATATCATCAATAATTATGAAGCCCCCCTCCTCCTACCATCATTACACATAGGTATGCTATTTTTATGGCACAACTTGCACCATTGCTGCCCACATCCTGAAGGTGTTCGTGGTATTCATCCCAGATTGCTTCATGGTTTTGGCCCTTGGCACTGACTAGGTTTTTTGACCATTGTCCTTGTTGGAAGCAGTACATCTGAACAACAACTCTTCTAAAATCACAATACATGGGTGATTTCCCCTCGCACATTCTATTCGCTATTTGCCATGAATTCCGACAAGAAGCGTCGACCCCAAAGACCAGAGAGTTCCTGAAGAAGTGTGGATACCACCACTTTTGCACTTTCAAGGATCACTTTTTCTCCAGATCACTTTTGCTCCAAATCACTTTTGCTCCAGATAACTATTGCTTTGAATCACTTTGGCTCTGAATCACTTTTGGTCTGTATCTCTGTTGCTCCAGATCTCTTTTGCTCTGGATAACTTTTGCTTTAGATCACTTTTGCTCTGGATCACATTTGCTCTAGATCTCCTTTGCTCTAGATCACTTTAGCTCTGGATCTCTTTTGCTTTAGATCCCTTTTGCTCCAGATAACTTTTGCTCTGAATCACTATTGCTGCAAATCACTATACTCTGGATCTCTTTAGCTGAGGATCTCTTTTGCTTTAGATCCCTTTGCTCTGAATCACTTCTTCTCTGGATCACTTTTGCTCCAGATCACTTTAGCTTCGGATCACTTTTGCTCAGGATCAATTTTGCTTCAAATCACTTTTGCTCAGGATCACCATTGCTCTGGATGTTTTTTGCTCCAGATTACTTTTGCTCTGTATAACTCAAGTAGCATGTTTCGCCAGTTATTCTAATATTTAAATTAGTAAAGCGATAAATTGTGTAATCCTGACTGGAGTTCGTCTGCAATGTTGTATACAAGCATTTGTTAGTATAATTTAAAAATAAATAAATAAACAAATCCCACTTTGACGCGATTTGTAAGACTTCAGTCCGGTATAACCAAACTAATTGTAATGTTATACTTGAATGAATAAAGCGAACGTAAATTGAGCCGAAGGACGCCGGGCTTCAGTGCTGAACGAAGAGCACGCTGATCAAAAGACTGCATCGCACTTCGAGCTAAAAGAGACTTTAAGACCCTCTTTTGTCGCCTGCCACCGCCAGATGTCGCGTGTATCCACTCAGGGTGCCACCCCCTCTGTTGTAACACTTCACTTGAAAACCGCTCGAACTTTTCTTCCCACCCTCGGAGGTTTTTCGCCGGGGGTGAAATCCCTTTTACTATGGAAGTCTGACCAAACACTTGGCCTAATGGCCTACCCGTGTCGCAGTTCGACGCTTTGGTTTTCCAAGTGATTTCTTTCATCTGTTTCGTATTGTGTTCAGAGGATGGGAAAGATGGAAAAGACGTCTCGGTTAAACTCCCATCGGTTTGATACTTTTCTTTCGTTCGAGCGGTTACCAAGTTTCAACATCAACGAGGGGCATCAAACTATCACGTCGATTAATAGAAATTATCGATAATATTGAATGAAAAATTAGCATAACCGTACGCTTGGCAGAAATATTTGAGGTTTTGAGTTTCAAAACACACTCCATTTTGCCACTTCGCAAAAAAAAACGAAAAAAAGTTGATGATTTTTAGCCCCAAAACTTTTTTCTGGGCGTTTTAAGGTGTCTAGATCAAAATAAGCACATCTGTCCGCCATTTTTGAGAGTAGAAAATTTTCTAAAAAGCTGAAATTTTGTTCAGGGACACGTTTTTGGTTCTAGTTGGTCCTCAAAACTTTTCAGCCAAATCGGACCAAATTGGGGGGAGAGAGGTGTCAAAATGTGTTTTTCGGTACCTAGGCGTGTGGGGTATCATTTTCCACTAAATTTTGGACGCTGAACCCAATGGGGCGGATCTCAGAACGAAGAGGTTATGGGTCAAAATTGGTTATCTATCTACCTATCTCAAAAGTGGGGTTCTGATAGTGTAATAGTAGAAAACAACAGAAGATATTGCGTTATCATTTTTCCCCATGTTTTTAACAAAACTCTCAATAGCATTCTGTTATAATTATTTCGAATTAATATAATAGATTTCAATGGAAGGGTATAAAGCATTCATTTATACAAATAAACATTTATTTATTTATTTTTTTATAAACTTGAAGATCAATGGCTGACTTATCATCACTTCAGTAAAATCCATTTCCTCATTTCTGTTGTAAAAGTTCTTAAAATGAACACATTATTTTGAGGTCAAAGATATAGGTACAAATTCAACAGCAATTCCACATCTTTGTACAGAATCCAATCAATTCAAGTCAATAAACTTTGAAGAAACCACAGTCACTTGACGTTCAATATGTCAACTATTCGTCGGGTGCGTAGCGGTCGAGAAGTTCTTGTTTCTTCTTTACAAAATGGCTTCTTCGACTTCTTTTTGCGACGGAACTGGAACGTGAGCTTTGAACGAGTCGAGAATTTTAGCGGTGATTTCCGTCTCAGAGTCAGACCCCTGAAAAATGGGAGATTGTTTGATGAGATTGTGTCAAAAGTATTGTTTAAAAGGATGAATGAAGAGAAGTTTGTATGATGATGTCTGGAACAAGGAAACAACAACAACAGTAGATTGTGAAATGACAAAATGCCAGTAACAGTGGAAATAAGTTGCCAAGTAGGGTTGAGCATTGAAAAGAAAATATCGATGTTCACTGTCAAAACAGAACATTGATAGTCCTAAAACATCGACTTTCAATGTTTTTCGATGTCTAAGAGTGAAAAGAATGAAACAAACAGCATAAATCATGATAGTTAAGTTAATATGGAGTAGAACATTTAAAATCAGAATAATATATATGAAATTATTCACAGAATTTATTTAAAACAAATGTTGCGGCAATGGTCATTTTATGAGCATAAATAACAGTTCACAGGCAAATTGTCCTTCAAGTCAGTTTCTGTATTTAATGATGTTCCATTGCAATTTCTGAGATAATAGGATGCGAGGGCTTAAAGAGACAAATTTTGTCTCCAAAATATGAAGGGATTTTGTTCAATTTTCTCTGTCGATGGGTGCGATTAGATCTAAAGGTGCAGGATTTGCTGTAAATTCTTTCACAAGGGTTGGTTATTCCTTGGACCAGGCGCGTGGAGACTAATTTCAATCGATTCAGCGTCCAAAATTTAGTGGAAAATGATATCCCACACGCCTAGGTACCAGAAATTTCAAGAATCCACGTTCTATGTAGGTAGATGGATACCCATTTTGACCCATAACCTCTTCCAGTGGACACCAATCGTCCAGGGACCCGTTTCATTGGATTCAGCGTCCAAAATTTAGAGGAAAATGATACCCCACATCACTGAAAATCTCAAAAATCCATTTTTCAAAAAACACATTTTGAGAATTCAAGGAATAACCTCCAAAACATTGGCCCACCACCATCGACGGTGGGCTAACATTGACCATTGATGCTCAACCCCATGGCCAAGACCACAATAACACATTTGAAGTGGTTGAAGGGGTGTGTATTCTATAATCATGATCTCCATCCAAAGGTTATGGGCCCATATATTACTGCTCAGGTTACCACAAATCAGTGTAATCATTTGACAGCTGCGGCCCATATTTCCTCATGCAGTTTTGATTTGTATTTACCTATCATTTAACACCACAGAAGAACCAACATGTTGCTATCTGCAAGCACAGGGTGTACTATGGCTGACACAAAGCCAAGAACAAACACACCACATATGACAAATTCTGAATTAGGCAGTGACTACAGCAGATACAACAAATTTGTTCCTCCCTTAAGTCATCCACTCACATTCTGACTGTCAGGAGTGGGGGAAGCAAAAGTTATCCCCTCTCTTTACCCTGACTGAGAATTGCAAAGACCACTACCAAACAAAGTTCACAAACAGTTTCCCATCCTTTTGTTCTAGCCAATATTTTGTTGTTTTAGTATCTTTTTGTACTATTGAGCCTTAGGGGAGTGGCTTTGATTGTTTCATTACCACAAAATTTAGGTTATACCACATGTTACTAACAGTGGCTGTATCAATTCTTAAGTGTATTTTTGAACATTTAAACCTTAAAAAAATCAATATTTTCAAGTAAGGGTGCATTTTAGCGTTCTGGGGGGTTCTAAATTGACTCCAAAAAACGTGGGCAACAGTACCCCACTTGCCAAACTTGAAAAAACAGTGGTGGTGGTGGTGGTATAACCTAAATTTTGTGGTAATGAAACAATTGAAACCACTCTCAAGGCTCAATAGTACGAAAAATCCTAAAACAACAAGTTGTTGGTGAACTTGGTCAAGGAGTGTGGTCTTTGCAATTCAGTCAAGGCTAGGAAAGGGATAACCCCCCCCCCCCCCTCCAACCAGGATGTGAGTGGGTGGCTTTAAACAAAACCACCAACAACAGACATTCCATAGCCAATGTTTGATTACTTCCTACATGTATTGGAACTGAGAACATGTCCAACAATATTCTTAGTAGCCCTCAATGAACAAAATGTCAGTCACAACTTCACAGCATACACAAAAAAGAAGGGAAACACAGATGATCAACTCCTTTCCATTGTTATCTGCTGGAATAGCAGAAGTGGAAGACTGACAACCCATATTCCCCTCCCAACTTTTGTAACAGTCAATAGTCAATTTTGTCATTGCTGCCTAAGCAAGCACCTATAATTTTGTATTTATCCAAAAATATATCCCTTTGCCCTCCCAAAACTGTTTGCTGCATTATCCCTACATCCACCCAAACAGGTACATGGCATATTCACCCACATTACAAAATGCTTGAAGACATCCAAGACACAAAATTTGCTGCAAACAGTTGTGCAACAGCCAAAAAAAGGCTAGGCAATCTCTGCCACAAATATACCCTCACCAATACATCAACATTGCTAGCACAACATTTAGCAAATTGAACTGCAGCAGTTTCTGGAGAAGACATGGAGAGGATAAGGTGTCTGGTAGTTGGCTGCAGATTGTTTGCTCAAACACCAAACAGCCAAGTAACCAGTTACAGAGGACTGCAAATTACCACATCTGACCAACACCAACAGGAAATACCTTTGGTGCAGCAAGCGGCTTATCAGCAATTACTCCAACAGAGGACATCCTGTCACTCAATGAACAAGACCTCACTTCATTGGAATGTAAAGAAGCCTGCAAACAATTTGATGCTTCCTTTGTTGAACTTATCATAATTCATCAAGAATTTGTCAATGTTAGGAATCATTGGAGGGGCATGTATTCCTCAAACATGATCTTTGTCCCACAAATCAACACCTGCAAAGGTTATGGGCTCAAATTCCTGCTCAAATTTGTGCAGCTCCTGGCTGCGCATAGGCCTTTAGCAAACAGCTTGAGGATCCCTTGCCAGTCTTCTCATAATTCCTCAAGCACGCTTAGCAAATACATTCTAATCATTCATGTACTCACTTGCAAACCCTAAGCTAAAATTAAGCATAAAAAGCACAAAACACATTATAACTTGAGCATCAGGCAATCCAAAGCAAATCTTCATCCAAGCATTGCATACAATTTTCAAGTATTGATAACCCACCGAATCTTCTTCAGTGACTTTATAAATGTCTTCCTCTTCATCTTCTTCTTCTTCATTTTTCCTTCATTGAGTGATTTTTGATTCTTTGCTTTCCAAGCTGCTACTGCTTCAGCAATTGCTAAACAAAGAAATTCCATGAGTCATTTATAACAGTGGAGATGATTCATTGCAGCATAGTTTGAACAATGGATTGATTAAGATTATTTGACATGCTGTTGTATGTAAATGGTGAGAAGTCAAGTTGTGCATGCATTTTGTATGATTATGGAGACAAACTCAATAATTGAGGCACCGAGTTTCAAAACTCTTCCTATTTTTTAAAATTGAGATGGCAGTGGTTTCTGAAAGCCCCCCCCCTCTGGAGGTTGCAGAACTGTTTCTTTACTTCCCATAACCTGCTCATCCTTGCCCCCATAACCTCCTTCAATCCATCCTGTCAAAAACAGTTGATGGTCAATTTTGTGGGTGATTTTGGTTGATGTTATTGATTATGATATCATAGGGTCCTTTTATGTCAGGTGATAAGTGCCAAAACTAGTTCTTTATTGCAAGGATAGTTGCAAAACTCGTTCTTTTTGCACTTTAGTGTGTTCCTGCACTTCTATACAAGGAAAAATATTGTATTTGTCAAGTTGTACGCCTTCAGTGAGGCAGATCACACAAAATAAGAAGAGAAGCAATCAAGAAAGTTCTTCTGATAGGATGGAATAACTTTTAGGTGTTTTGCTTGATTTGGAAAGAGCCGAGTTTTGAAACTCAGTGCCTCAATTGAGCTCTACACAGCAAAACCTGCTGAAGAATCAAGCATTCTTCAAGCCTCTGGCAGGCACAGGGCCCTTACAGACTCTTGGCAATGTTTGTACTAAGGCACATTGGCAACAAGTGCCAAACCGTTGTATAACCTACCCTTTTTCTCTTCCTCCTCTTCAAGCGGCTTCAGAATGCCATCGTCATCGTCCATGTAGCCATAATAGGAGGCGTCAATTTCACGCATTAACTCCCCTCTTGTTTTGTGCGGTGGTGGTGGTGGCGCCTGTTCAAACAGCTCCCGGACTCCTGTTGCAAGAAGAATTTTGTGAATTGTTGTTCAATAATGGAAAAATCAATATGGATTGAGCTTGAAGCAGGTTACACGCTCAATGTCAGTCCTAAGCAGACAGATAATCTAGGTTATCAGCAGCTTAACCTTCAAAATAATATAAGATTAACCAAACATGTACCTGGTAGTTGTCTGGCAGCTCCAAAATACTTGTATCCCCTGTTGCCAGGCACTTCCTTCCCTTCGTGGTCCAGCATTTTGGGGCCAGACCTCGAGTAGTCGGGTCCACCGAGTTCTCGAATTTGAGCTTCCCAATGGCCTTTTTCCCGCAGCAATTTGTTAATTTCATCGTTCAAATCTCGTATCCGGAATTCTCCCAATCCAGCTGAAAAAAAGGTGAATGAATACAATTATTGGGCACTTTTTGTAGCAGAATTCAGGGATTTTGGCGTACACATAATTCCATCGAATCCATAGAATCCCGAGGATCTGCCTCTACATGTAGAAGACCAAGAAGCACCTACCACAACAGATGGTAAGGGCCCACAAGGATGGATAGCGAGCCACAGGTCCGTAAGACCAAGAGTAACCCTGTAGTTCCCTACAAGCACAAGTAGAAAGGTATGCGGTCCTGCCAGAACCAACCAGAAGTTGTGGGGGTCCGACTTGGACTGATAGCAAGCCACAACGTTGCTGCCAGGACCGATAGGAAACCACAACGTCGCTGCTAGGACTAGTAGCAAGCCACAAGGACCAGCCAAGACCAAGAGTGACTCTGTGGTTCCCTACCAACACATGTGGAAAGTCCTGCCAGAACCACAGGAAGTTATAGGGTCCTATTTAGACAAAAAGCAAGCTACACCGTTGCTGCCAGGACTGGTATCAACCCACATGGACTAACTTACACTAAGAGTGACCCTGTGGTTCCCTACCAGCATATGTAGAAAGTGTCATGACTTCCTGACAGAACCAACAGGAAGCTATAGGGTCCCAGTTGAACAAATAGCAAGCCACAAGGTCGCTGCCAGGACCGATAGCATGCCACAACGTTGCTGCCATGACTAGAAGCAGGCGACACGGACCAGCTAAGACCACGATTGACACTGTGGTTCCCTAGCAGCCATACGGTCCTGCCAGGACCAACAGAAGTCATAGAGTCCTACTTAGACAGATAGCAACCCACAAAGGCGCTGCCACGAATGGTAGCAAGCCGCCATGCCCCAGCCAGGACTGGTAGCATACCTTGCAGACTTGCCAGGACCATGAATGACCCTGTGGTAACCACCATAACAGATAACTAGTCAAATGAACCTGCCAGGACCTACAGCAACCTCCCCAGGACCCCAAAAAGTGCACTTCTTGGCAAACCACGAAACAAATAGGTCGAACTTAGCCGTACCAAACTTCCATTTTTAAAAACAACTCACCGTTTTGTATCTGTGACACTTTTCTAGCAACTTCTCGTATAATTTGCATTCGCCATTTTTCCGCTTGCGGCAAATCAGTGCATTCCGAGGCGAGAAAAGGCCGCCGTTGCTTCTGAGTTTCACCTTCGCCGAGCTGCGCTGCTCTCCAACGCGCCAGCGTCGTCCTGTTTAGGCGAATTTATGGTATAATTCAACATTCCATCTATTTTCAAACACAATTGGACCATTTCCACGTCTACATAAATTAAATAACCATCAACGGCGCATCATGGGCCCATTTTTCACTTGTATCGTGAAAAACGCTCTCACGAATAACAGTAGATGAATTTTAATAAGAAATATGACAACTCACATGGCTTTCTCCGCATTTCTTGCCTGCGAACAATGAGAAAACAGTAAACAAACGTGAATGAGTACTCGCACCAAACTTCTGGCTCCTTCACCATCTGACCACCAAAGAAAGTCATTTTTCCACTCCAGAATCTCACAAATTACTCATTACAGCAAATAATACGTCATTCGCTACAAAACTTACCATTTTTCACTTTGTAATTTGATAAAAAACAACTTTTACGTCAACTCGTCACGTTCTACGAATACAACTTTCCACCAAAACTGACGATCCGATCATGATTTCATCAATTTATCGAGTTAATGACAGAAAATCAAACTTCAATTTGACCTGCAAAGCAAAAATTTGACTATACTTCACGTAATATTACAGTAAATCGGTAAAATTGGGTAGTGCCACATTCAATACACAAGCATAGAGCGTTTGTCTGATCACATTGGATGAAACATCGATAAGATGTACTATCGAAGCTATCGATTTACGATGTGTTCCTGCTAGAATTTCTGTATAATTATTTAACGTACTTTCAATTGTAAAAATGAAACGAATTTCTTTCAATTTTTGTAAATAGAATACTCTACTAAAAGTATTTTCCAAACGTTCAGTGAAATCGTTCATAAATTTCATACATATTAAATCTATCGATTGTAACATCGATGTTTGGGTTTTGTGGTTCTATTCATCCCACATTTCGTGTAGTTATGAGGTGGTTGTGGTAGTTGATAATTTGTCTCGGCTTTGAGCGAAATATAGTAGAGTTTCACTTTATTAATTAATTATAAGATTACTAATATATTTGACGGAGTTATTCTATATTAAATCATTCGGATGAGATATGACGGCAGTTATTTCTGTTGTTTTCGGGATTTGCTGGTAAAAATTGAGGTAATGTGGGACAAATTTGAATTTACCGCATTTTGAGAAAACTGAAAATGTGTTTTATGAAATTTTGTGTGTGTTTTAGGTGAATTGAATGTTGTTGGTGAATTTGTACTCAAAATTGTCAAAAATATCGATTCTTTAGAAGTGATGAGCAAAGGAGTAAATACAACGTCGTTGTTTATGGGTGAAACAAGAACAAAAAAAAAAAAAAAAAAAAAAAAACAATGAGGAGTAGGGTTGATCATCGAAAGGAAAACATCGATGTTCACCATCAAGACAAAACATCGATAGTCAAAAAACATCGGCTCGTTACCATCGATGTTTTCGAGCTTTTTCCATAAGAATTGAAAAGCAATCAAAAATTAATTCAAGTTACAATTATAATACAATCTTACAATCTAAAGGTACTACAATAATTAGGCCTCCAACTTCCCCTCTAACCTAATACGGCTTTTTGACATTATCAGCCCCACCATTGAGAAGAGATGTTAGCATGGGACTGAAGACCCTACTGTCGTCAAGTCGATGGCATTTACGATAGAAGCTGATTATGACGATTTCATTTGCAATTGCCAACAATGAGAACCCTGTATTGTGATAGCAAGGTCGTGCTCATGATGAAAATTCGCAGTACAGCTGTGCACTGTCAAGTTGGTAGGTAGGTAGCGACCCAAAATTGTGGTACATAAGGGATAAGATTATCATGATGTTCAGGTTTTAGAGAAAGAGAATTTATTTTTCTAATTTGCAACCAAAATCTGTTCAAATAAGTTAAGTAGGTAGTAAGTTTTTCCA
>CM034008.1:13394603-13414255 GCA_019603395.1 Cyrtorhinus lividipennis
TTGTAGAAAAGGGGGGTCAAAATGTGCCCTTAAAAAATTGATTTTTGGCAATCTAGGCGTGAGGTATCATTTTCCACTAAATTTTGGACGCTTAATCAATTGGAATCAGTGTCTAGGAAAAACCAACCCCTGTGAAGGAATTCGCAGCTTTTTCATCTAGAAACCTTGAGACGCCAAGAAATTTTTTTGGAGCATATCGGGGAGGTTGACTTTCTACATGAAAACATAGGTTGATATTCAAGGTAAAACCAACCAAAAGGGTTGAGCTCCCAGAACTTGGCTAAATACTTACTCTGCTGTAAATGCCGGAGTTTTCACAAAGCTTCAACACAAAAGAAGTTCTGCGAGTGAGAAAAATGCACCATAATTGTTGCCCTCACGGTTTGGCCGCCTAAAATCAGAATGCTTTAAATTGTAAAAGGGTTCCCTCAACAGCAGCACAAGGAGAGGGTGAGAAAGCCAGTCGTTCAAAGTGAGGAATCTCTCATTTTACTGCTACGAAGGAAGTAACGAGCCGAGAGACAGATGGCTCCAGTTAGGGGAAGTATACGAGACGAAGAACAGCCAAGTACTACCCAAACGTTGCAATATTGTTTCGTTAAGCTTCTTTAGCAAGTTTCCATCTAACCTCCCTAAAATGAAAATACTTATTAGTCTGCCGAGGAGGAGACCTCGAGGAGACTTGGCAAAAGGGCTAAAAGAGGGGCGAAATATTATTATAACCTGAAGACTCGCGCCTGCCTTGTTTACCGCTGGCCACTACGATAACAAGCAACCGGGAAGGGGAAAGTTACCCTATACATATTTATAAGGCTCCACCCCCTACCAATATTTTCCTGCTGAATTCTCTCCAGCCCCTGTTAAGGTTATTCAGTTCTCGAACCGTCCCTCCCCCGCGTTGTACCATCTTTAGTGAATCGACTTTAATCTATTTATACTGTTCCGTCCAATCAAACTTGATGCAATTTCTTCGAAGAACGTAAGCCTTCTGGGATATCTAAGGTAGTTCCACGAGTTTCAATCCTCCTGTTGAATGTTAACTGAAATTGCTCAAGTTTGAACCAACACGGCTTGTAGATAACCAACTCCAGGAAAACATTCGTATTTGGGTCGTGTATACCCGCCTTCCTGTAATCACCACCACATCGCCTCTTTCGTGGTTTTCTACCCCTAAAATATCTATCAAACTCCTCGCTATAAAATTGATAATTTCATCTCAAAATTGCTGCGAATAGTACCACAAAGGTTTTATTATTCTAGATGGTTCTCACCCGTGGTGGAAAACTCTGGAGATATTCAAAACATTAAAGATCCGAAGATCTTCAGTGTAAGAACTTATTTTCCGTGTAGGTACATGACATTCCAGGAGGGCGCCAATCGTTCCGAAACCCATTTCATTGGATTCAACGTCCAAAATTTAGTGGAAAATGTTACCCCAATTTTGGTAAGATTGGGTTGAAAAGTTTCGAGGACCAACTCAAGCCGGAAAGAGGCCTCTGACCAAAATTTCAGAATATTAGAAAACTTTCTACTTCCCAAAACAGCGCGGGACATTTGATTTCTTTTTATCTAGACACCTTGAAACGCCCAGAAAAAATTGTTGGGCCGAATCGGAGAGGTTGGCCTTTTGCATGAAAATTTTTTTTTATTCAAGGAATAACCAACCAAAAACCACTTTTTTAGCCACACTCTCCCCAAATGTGTTCCGTTCAAGGTAAAAAGTGGACCAACGAGAGCCAGAAAGAGGTCCCAGACCAAAATTCATTACAAAGTGTTAAACAAAATGTTCTACTTCCAAAATCGGCATGATCGGCTGACGGCCCTGAAACAACTGAAATTTCGTATAGAAACTCCGTCTTGGTCATGGTGGTGCTTAATTCATTTCCAGCGCAAAAGTTTTAGTTTTGTGACAATACGGAACGTTCGCGTCACATCCATTTATGTGGATGAATCAAAATTTGACATTCTAATAACTTTCCCTCGCTGTTTTTTGATACTTCTGACGACTGTTCAGATACTTTCTATCGGAACCTAATGAAGTAACAACGAGCGTTCTTTCTTTTTTTTCTATATTGTTGGCCCTCGAGGGAAATTTCTGCAACAAGACCTTCACAGAATGAAACAGCAAGTAGGAAGTCGGTTGGCGGGAGGTCAATACAGTGTGGGTATAACGTGGTTCCGTCTTGTGTACGTAAACGTGTTTGCGGTCTGGGGCACGTGCGGAATTCTCAGACGTCCTTAGCGATCTCGTACGTTATGGCTTCGCTTTTTCCGGGCGATCTTCACAAATTGGCATTTGATCATAAACTTTTTCCAATTTATTCTCACTTAGAGACATTTCTATAGTATAGGAGGACGTTTTTATCAGCATTTTATCTTGTCAAAATATAATTTATTCTATAATTCAAAGTTCCAAAGTGAGTTTTCAGCAAATATGGGAGAAACCAAATAGTTTTTAAGTTAAATCATAATAGGAATTCAACATTTTTGAGATTTTGAGAAAATACTCAAGTACAATTAGTACGATCACAGTTGACTCTATATCAAATAAGAGACAAGAATATATGATGTTTTAGGTAACATAATAAATAATATATACAATATTATCTACATGTGCGTCCCTTAGGGTCGCTTAGTGGACGAGGGCGGAAGAGTAACCGTAGGCACTGCCATAGGAAAGGCCAGAGTAGCCAAGGGGAGCAGCACGAGCGTAGGTGGCGATGGGAGCGTGAGCGATGGCGGGAGCGGCGTAGGCGGTGGCGATAGGAGCGTGAGCGATGGCGGGAGCGGCGTAGGAGGTGGCAATAGGAGCGTGAGCGATGGCGGGAGCGGCGTAGGCGGTGGCGATAGGAGCGTGAGCAATAGCGGGAGCGGCGTAGGTGGTGGCAATAGGAGCGTGAGCGATAGCGGGAGCGGCGTAGGCAATAGGTTTGCTCACAGTTCTGTAAGTGTTAGCGTACGATGAGGACAAAGGAGCGTGAGCGTAGGCGGTGGCAATAGGAGCGTGAGCGATGGCAGGGGCGGCGTAGGCCGTGGCGATAGGAGCGTGAGCGATGGCAGGGGCGGCGTAGGCCGTGGCGATGGGTGCGTGAGCAATAGCAGGGGCGGCGTAGCTCAAAGGAGCAGAAGCAGCGTAGCCGTAGGGAGCGGCGTAGGCGGGGGAAGAGTAGGCCAGGGGAGCAAGACCAGCCGAAACGGCGGCGAAGAAGAGGGGAAGGACGGCAGCCTGGAAAAAAATAATAAATAAAAATTTATAAAACATTTTAAAATTTTCAAAAAAAATTTTTTTTTTTCAAAATGTGGTGTTTTAAAAAGTTTTATTAAAACTGAGACGGATTTAAAATTCAATTTACTCATTGAACCCGTCAACGTTAAGTGCTAAATACAAAATTGACAAAAATCGTAATCAAAGTTAATTTTAATTAATTAGAAATGCGAACTAATTTGGCTTTTTTGTTAAAAGAAAAAAAAACTAAGTGAAGTAATTAAAAAAAAAACACAAATTAGTCATATTTGAAGAAACTCACCAATTTGTACATTTTGATGATTTCGTTGAACACTGAGGTTACAATACGCTTTCTGGGGGTAGTCGTCGAGTATATATACTTCAAATATCCCCCGGCCGCTTCCACAGTTCAACCCCCACTTCGAAAACAAGAGTTCGGGGGAGGATTTTTGAACCAGTTTTTTTCCCCGGTTCGAAGAAGGGTTGGGCGAATGTGCCAATTGATGGGCTCCGACGGTGGCCAATGTAAAGTTCAATGTTGCGGCTATAAAGAAAAATGTTACGCAACATTTCGGGAGCTCTTATTGAGAACTGGTTTTTACAAGCGGGGGCTCGTCAAGTTGAAGATCGAGAAGGGTGCGAGTTGTGGGTTGTCATTTGGTTTTAATTATTCGCGACGGGATAGTCCAAAACGGTAAAATTCAAACATAATCGCGTCCCAAGACACAATTACACATTTAAAATGTATTTTTCGTTGAACTTCTGAACGGTAAAGCAGAACATGAGCAATGTTACGTACAAATTCCCTTCAAAATTCACGTGAAAAACTAATATTTTAAAGAAATTCACACATAAAAACTGCATTAAAGCCACAACGGGCTCTTTTTTGACTCAACTTGATCAAAATCTCGTCTGTAAATGTTTTCCCAAACTCTATTATTGCATTTTAAGACTCAAAGAGATTCCATTGAGTAAAAGTCTTCTAAAATGTCTGAAAAAAGCTGTTGTTTGCCCAGTTTAAACAATGTTTTGCTAATTGTACACCTTTATCGCTTATTAGTAATCATGGAGAAAGCGGAAATCATAGAGAAATCAGCTTCCGGACCCATTTCATTGGATTCAGCTTCCAAAATTTAGTGGAAAATGATACCCTACACGCCTAGGTACCAGAAACCTCAAGACCACATATTCAAAGTGGGTAGATAGGCACTCATTTTGACCCATAACCTCATCCAGAGGAGCCCAATCATTCCCGGACCCATTTCATTGGATTCAGCGTACATAATATAGTCGAAAATGATACCCCACACGCCTAGATCACCAGAAATCTCAATAATTCACTTTTCAAAATATTTATTTTGTCCCCCAACTCCCCCCTCCCCCTCAAATTTGGTCTGATTGGGCTGAAAAGTTTCAAGAAGCAACTAAAGCCAAAATGACATCCCTGACCGAAATTTCAGATTTTTATAAAATTGTATACTACCGACAATATGGCGTCGACGGCCATTTTGTTATGCTGATCTAGATACATGGATATTTTGGTTT
The DNA here is from genome assembly GCA_019603395.1 of Cyrtorhinus lividipennis. NCBI lineage: Eukaryota > Metazoa > Arthropoda > Insecta > Hemiptera > Miridae > Cyrtorhinus > Cyrtorhinus lividipennis. The sequence continues at coordinate 13,399,375 of CM034008.1, forward strand.
CTGCCACCCACGCCATTTTTGGTCTTGAAAATTTTTCCAAAAAAACTGTAATTTTGATCAGGGACACCCCTTTCCTGCTTCAAGTGGTCCCCCGCCTCATTGTACCAAGTTTGGGGAGGTTATGGGTAGAAATGTGAATTTTGAAAAATGGATTTTTGTGATTTTGGTGATCTAGGCATGTGGGGTATCATTTTCCACTAAATTTTAGATTCTGAATTGATTGGAATGAGTCCCACACCAATTTGAGCCAACTGGTGTTGGGTATGGGTCAAGATGGGCACCTTCCAGCTATTTTTAATGTGGATTTTGGGATTTTTGGCGATCTAGACAAGTGGGGTATCATTTTCCATTAAATTTTGGACTCTGAATCTAATGACACGGGTCACAGGGAAATCTGGGTACCTTCCTCCCTATTTTGAATATGGATTTTTGAAAATTTTGGCGATCTAGGCGAGTGAGGTATCTTTTTCAATTAAATTTTGGATTCTGAATCCAATGAAATGAGCTTGGACCAATTGGTGCCCACCGGAGGTTAGTATCGGTCAAAATGGGTGCTTATCTACCTATTTTGAATGTTTGCAGAATGTTTCTAGCTATTTTTTAAGTGGATTTTAGGGGGTTTTGGAGACCTAGGCGTGTGGGGTATCATTTTCCATGAAATTTTGGACTCTGAATTGGTTGGAATGAGTCCCACACCGATTTGCGCCAACTGGTGTTGGGTATGGGTCAAACAGGGCACCTTCCAGCTATTTTTAATGTGGATTTTCGGGATTTTTAGCGACATAGGCGTGTGGCTTATCATTTTCCACTAAATTGTGAACGCTAAATCCAATGACATAGGTCCTAGACCTTTGCTGCTTTGCTGGGTTATCATTTACCACTGAATTTTGGACGCCAAATCGATTGGAATGAGCTCAGGACACTCCACATCCACTGTTTCCCCCCATAACCATGCTCCATGGAATGATCAACCCTTGTGGATGAATTATTACTGTTCTTCTCATATCTCACTGCTTATTGTGCTATTTAATGACAATAAAAAGAGATTTACGTCAGCCTCTTATCCTAAAACAACTCATACAGAGCACTGCTACTTATAAACGCCCCAAAATGGTACCCAGCTAAGGTGGCTCTAAAGGAAATCGAGAATTATGTTTAGCAAGCCTCTATAACCGTTTGTGACTCCTGGAGATTGATCAAAACACACGAATTTAACTGTATTGTGGGTCAAATACATCAATGTATATCGTCAATGGGTAAATTACAGGGAAATCCAAACCAATAAAGTCCTTGGCTTTTAAAACTGACCGAAAAACTTGTTCACAAACGACGTTAGAAACCGCTACAACATAAATAACGTCCTCGCTCCTTTTCAGATTCGCCCTGTCGAAACGTCCGGTGAGTCGGACAACGTTGATTTTATCGAAAACGATAATAAATAGCGAAATTTCACAACGTGGGTCCTCCGACGCGGTGGTGCAAAAACTGAAGGAACATACCCCTTTTAAAAGGGTTGTTTTTGTGCCCACGGCTTCTGTGTAGATGGGGGGCATTTTGAAAATTTTATTGTTTTAGTACTCCTGATACAAACATAATAAAACGCTGTAAATTCATTCATAGGAGTTGGTTGTTCCTCGGATTGGGCGCATGGAGACTCATCTCTTCAACATGGGGAAAATGGGGAAAACAGTGGGTGTGGTGGGTCCCGGACCCATTCCAATCGATTCAGAGTCCAAAATTTAGTGGAAAATGATACCCCACACGCCTAGGAACCAGAAATCTCGAAAACCCACATTCAAAATGGGTAATAGGCACCCATTTTGACCCATAGCCTCATCCAGAGGGCGCCTATCGATCCGTGACCCGTCTCATTGGATTCAGCATCCAAAATTCTTGCAAATTTGCAAATGCAAATTATTGGGATATCGAACTCATTTTTCACGAATATAGTCGGATTTTATTAAGAAAACGATGATTTTCACATAAAAATCCACGCTTTTTCCCATTCAAACGCCATTTTCTCCAAAAACTTTCCTCTAAACAAATTTTTTTTCTTATACCATTGAAAAGCTGAGATTTTGGGGAAGTTTTTCCCGAGGAGTTCTTGCAGAAAAATCTTTTAATAATCGTTAAATAGGGCAAAAACGACAGAGAAAACGTTGATTCGCAAGAAATCTTCAAATTTCGAATTTTGCCAATTTTTTCCACCAATTCAAGACGAAATAAAAAAATCTGACTTTACATATAAAGAGGTAGAAAATTTAACGCTCTTTCCAACGGTATCCTCAACTTTCACATTAGATAATAATTAAAGGGAGTTCGAGTCGTTTTACTACCATCGAGGACGAGATGGCGGTTGAATGAGGTGGCGAACTACGACAGTTTACCTTGATCTCATTCATAAGAGACGAGCCCCTTTTTCAACACCCGATCATCACACACGAGTGACGATTCTCGATGTATCGAATTTCTTTGATATAATAATGTAATAATACGAAAACTATTACGATAATCTGTCCTATAGTCAAAATTCTGGGCGTTTTTAGGTGTCTAGATCAAAAAAGTCAAATGTCCGTCCGCCGTCCGCGCCGTTTTTGGTTGTAGAAAATTTTCTAAAAATCTGAAATTTCGGTCAGAGACTCGTTTCCGGCTTTAGTTGGTCCTCGAAACTTTTCAACCCGATTGGACCGAATTCGGGCGGGGTAGGGTCAAAATGTGTTTTTTGAAAAATGGATTTTTGAGATTTTATCTAGGCGAGTGGGGTATCATTTTCGACTAAATTTTGGACACTGAATCCAAAGAGACGGGTCTCAGAACGATTGGAGCCCTCTAGATGAAGCTATGGGTCAAAATGGGTGCTTATTTACCCATTTTTAATGTGTTTTGGGGATTTCTGGTACCTAGGCGTGTGGGGTATCATTTTCCACTAAATTTTTGACCCTAAATCGATTGGAATTGGTCCGGGATCCGCCACACCCACTTTTTTCCCCATTTTGAAGAAATGAATCTCGATGCATGTGGTCCGAGGAATTACCAATCCCTGTGAAAGAATTTGCAGCGTTTTTAGGTAGGTAACGCGTGTGTAGAGTCAATTTTCGTGTATATTTCTTCCTATTCGTACTCTTGGTACTCAAGAACAAGTAAAAACGTTACAAATTATTCCATAACAGTTTATTATTCTAGGTAAATCTCCCTAGAATTTCGGTAATCGCTCCAAAACAGTGTAAATTGATGCAGCGAACAAAATGGCACCCTATGCACAAGTCCGCCACAATTCAGATTTCGTTTTGGTTCTTTCCACTATTTTGTTCAATTTTGCCACCCGAAGGGGAAAGGGGGGATTTTCCCAATCAAAAGAACAAAAATTATGTCCACTATCACCGTCGTTCAGTCGTCAGGACAGCTGCTGGCGCACCTGTTCTTCAAAAAAAGGAGTGGTTAATAGGGGGGGGGGGGGGGAGTGTCACGCTTTTGACATGAAATATTCATCGGAACGCTCAACCCGCTGGTCATTTTTCCGATCTGTTTGACATCGTGACTCGGTAACGACCCGTGATTTGCCCTTCGAAACAAGATTCGTATCAATACGTCTGACATGACGTGCTCCCTCGACAAGTGTAATCATCGTCGTAGAGGAAAAATTGACTCGGGCTGATTGATCGTTTTCGAAAATATAATGTCACCTGGGATATTTGAGGCTTTTGAAGGTGAGTTGAATGGTAAGTAATGAAAACCATTGCGTTATTTCAAGTTTGTATTCTACGCAATGTTATACAATATTAAATAGAAGAGCGACTATAGAGGTAGTGACAATACCTTCCTCGTGGACTTCTCGCTTCAATAGTCACAAGGAGGGAACTGTGACCATAATTAGCCAACTGAATTCAACTTTTCACAATTATAATTATACCATTTGCAAACAGAATTCTCATTTATTAGTTAAGATAAGAACAGCGGTAGGTGGCGACCATATTGAATAGGAGAGCGGTCGCAAGGGTGGCGTCAATATCTTCTGTATGGACCATGAATGTGTTCTTTGTTCAAGAGTCACTACGGAGGGCGCTGTGAGCGGATACGAACGACCATATTTATCCAACTGAATGAAACTTTTTAAAATTAGAATCATACTGTTCGCAAACAGAATTCTCATTCACTAGTAAAGATAAGGTGAGCGGAAAAGCGGTAGGTGGCGACCATATTGAACAGGAGTGCGACTGTAAGGGCAGCGTCAATATCTTCCGTATGGACCATGAATTTGTTCTTCGTTAAATAGTCACAACGAAGGGCGCTGTGAGCGGATACGATTGACCATATTTAGCTAACCGAATGAAACGTTTTACAATTAGAATTTAACCCCTTGCAAACTGATTATTCAATTACTACTGAAGATAAGGTGAACGGAACATAAGGTAGCGATCATATTGAACAGGAGAGCGACTGTAGGGGTAGCGTCAATACCTTCCGTATGGACCAACTTTTTCTTCCTTTAATAGTCAAAATGGCACTATTGTGGCCCAGTGGCACTGTAAGTAAATACCCGCGACCATAATTCCCAAACTGAATGAAACTTTCATAATTAGAATGATTCCGTTTACAAATAGATTATTGAGAAGCGGAACATCAGTACGAAGCCTGCAGAGGAGTCAATATCTTCCTCATGGACCGTCACCTTTTTCCTTCTACATTTTTGTACGACAGCCTTCATTTTCGTTCGTACGTTCTGTTCTGATAGGAGCCACAGCGATTCAACTTCTGTGTCACTTATTGCAACGTTCAAAGGAGTTTCTGTCGAGTATTTGTAATGATAGTGACTCATCTCATTGGCTATCAGAAAGTCAACTCGAAAAAAGGCAAAATCGCAGGTTAATTTAGTTTGCGAATTTCACATACTTGTTATCTTCATTGAAACGATACTCGATTTGAGTTTTATTGCTAAACTCGTGAAAATTTAGTTTTAACTGCAATTTCTGGTATAATTTTACCAGTAGAAAAAGGTACTTTGTACGCTTAATGTTTCTTATCGAATGATCAGCCGTTCTAGGCGTAAATGAACTATTTTGAAGATCATATTTAGAAAAGACCTGAACAATATCTCACTGCAGATCTACTTTCGGTCTCTCTAGGACATCAAGTTTACGATTCCTTATAGTTTATTCATAAGCGTATTCTTAGTGCAGTTCAACTCATGTTTCCTATCATTTTAATTGATTTTATTCTGTTTTATTTCTTCTTCAAGTGAAGTAGACTGTTCAGCATGATGCATTGTTGTCCTCCATGGTATGGGGAGACCATCACAGGTAATATTGCAGGTAATAATACTAAGTATTTATTCGCCTTTCAAGCGTCGTTGTTTCGTTATCTCAAAGGAATACATTTCTTTTTCATTTCATTTCAGTTGATCTGAAGGCGTGCCTCGTTGTTGGTGTAAGCCGCAACCGACGAGTAAAATCATCCGTTTTGAGAAATGGGATCGTCGAGTGAATTCGTTTGAGAGCGCCAGTTTTAAATGTCATCCCGACAACGTACACCGCCCATTTTTACCGTCGTTGCTCAATAGGGGTTTTCGAGGCATGAGCGGCTTTCAGTGATCCGAAGATTGGCCGAGTTTTTTTTTATCGCTTCAAGTGTCTCACGAGCCGTTTCGAATAATCGATTGGAACATGCGATAGCGAAGCGAGTGAGCGGTTTTGAAGATTGTAAACCGTTCATCATAACCCCAAGGAACAGGCCCGGATGTTGCCAATTGTTCGAATGAAATGTGGTTTTTCAAAGGAAATCTATTCTAAAAGAAGACTCTAGTTGGCTCCTCAAAACTTGTCAGCCCTATCGGACCGAATTTGGGCAGGACAGGGGTCAAAATGTGTTTATTACGGGTCCCAGAACGATTAGCGCCCACCGGAAGAGGTTATGGGTCAAAATGGGTATTTTGAGCAATGGTTTTCGAGATTTCTGGTACCTAGGCGTGTGAGGTATCATTTTCTACTAAATTTTGGACGCTGAATCCAAAAAGATGGGTCCCAGAACGATTGGCGCCCTCTGGATGAGGTTATGGGTCCAAATAAGTACTTATCTACCCATTTTGAATGTGTGTTTTCGAGATTTTTGCTACCTAGGCGTGTAGAGTATCATTTTCCACTAAATTTTCGGACGCTGAATTGATTGGAATGAGTCTTCAGGCCCCTACCGAGGAATAACCAGCCCCTGAATGAATTTCAGCGTTTTTTAATCTACACATGAACGTTTACTGTCAAATTTCGGGGCCAATGTGAGACCTTTACCTCCCATAAACTTGGGCATGATTACATTGGTTGATTATTCAATAACTAACCAATCAAAATATTGAATAATTTATTCCTAAAGAGTTAATTTAGTTGGAATTTACCACAGAGTTAAGCGAAATTATGGTATTGGTGTCTGAAATTCCCTTGTAGATCTGTGCGAAATTAAATTGTAAATTATTTTGGTCTTTAATATTTCAGAAATGGCTAAAAACTGCGTGGGGTTTGGCTTTTATTGCCACTTTAGGTATTTCACGCGACCGAGTGTATTTCGGACGTTGTGGTGACTTGTATTTTCAAACCTTTGAGAAATTGATGTCTTAAACGAGCGTCCGAAGTGCAGTCTCGTGACAAAATGAATGACATCAAGTTGATATTCTACTTGGGTTATGGGGGGGGGGGGGGCTATGAAAACTGTATTTGACGGGGGTTAGAGCTCAGAGGCCGTGATCCAACTCAGTTCCGAATCGATTGATTACACGCTTCGTAAATAACTTATAAGGGTGGTAATGGTGAGAGGGAAGGGGGGGGGGGGGTGCACAAAGAGGAGATCAAAGGTCGATTCAGTGGGAGGTCGAAAGGTCGTCCAATCGGCGCTTTGGAGGCGGTCGTGCGACTGCGCGGTTGTCGGGGGCGGTAGTTGGGAAGTTCATCAGATTTACTGATGTTGGGGGGGGGGGGGGTCTCGATTGGTAGCTTTGGCGATCGGGAAAGTTACTTGGACGTTCGAGGACTAGAAAAACCTTAAGACACTCCTGAAATTCAGGTAGGTACGTGAAAAAAACTTATTTCGATATTTTATACGATTTATGTGAACAACGCGGGTTTTCCACGGATAGTTATAGAAATATTAATCAAAAGATTTTTATTATCAACTAATCATGGTTAAACAAAAAAGATGTTTCTGAGATCATTTAAAACACCAAAACTGCGGCAATGTCCAATTTTTTTCTCTCAAAATTTGTGTTTAATTTGGATTTTTTCCTTATTTTTGTAATTTGTCTCGTAAATTTTCGAAAATTATGAATTCCGGATATAAAGATGCCGTCGTCAATTATGATTTATTATTAACTCAGTTACCTACCACAGAAGTGCGGATTAAAACGTGATTAACAAGTGAACAATTTGAGGAACCCCTATTTTTAAGGGGAATCGAGGCTTAAAAAACGCACAAAGAAAATACCAGAAATTCCAGAAAACACTGGTTAAATGGTAAATAGATACCCATTTTGACCCATAACCTCTTCCAGTGGGTGCCAATCGTTCTGGGACCCACTTATTGGATTCAGCGTCCAAAATTTAGTGGAAAATGCTACCCCACCGCCTAGATCGCCCAAATCTCGAAATCCATTTTTCAAAAAACACATTTGACCCCTCCCCCGCCCAAATTTGGTCCGATCGGACTGAAAAGTTTTGAGGACCGTCGTAGGCCGGGAACAGACCCCTGACCCGAATTACAGATTTTTAGAAAATTTTCTACTACCAAAAATGGCGCATACGGTGTACGGCGTACAGAGGCGGGACGGCATTTTGGTCTTTCAATCTAGACACCTTAAAACGTACAGAAAAAAATGTTTGAGCCGAATCGGAGAGGTTGACCTTTTGCATGAAAACATAGGTTGATTTTTTAGATAACTTTCAGAAATTTAGATAACTCTTGATTTAATGAAGAACTTAAAAATTTCATTTTTTAAAATAATTAGTTTAATATTAATTAATTATTTTTTTAACCTTTCTGTGTTTGCAAATTTAGTGGAGAATGATTCACTAGGCGACTATGAACCCAAAAAGTGTGAAAACCTTTTCACAAAATACCCATTTTTAGCCATTACCCGCCATACCCAGCCTTCTATTTGGTAAATTGGGCTGGAATTTTTTGAGGACCATGTTGGGCCAAAGAGGAGTTTCTGACAAAAATATCTGATGTTCTAAAAAATAACCTACAAACCAAAATGATGTGGATGGCCTACTATGGACATATGGATATTTTGGTTATATTGTATAGATAACTTCTCGCAGCCTTATTGAGCATTCTAATGCCGTTGTATGGCTGCTAGGTACGCAAATCATCTCTTATACAAGTATTCTTTTACGCAAATATTCTTTTAAACTCTCCCACAGCGGCCATTGACTGGCCACAAGCCAGGTGCAGTTCTGCTGCAGAGGTTCTAAAAGCTTCAAGTTTCCTTCCACTACAAATTTGGGCTGTAGCAAAAGGAATTTTTAGTCTTCTGCTGCCTCTACTAGCCTCAACAGCCTGAAAGCTTGTATTTCCTAACTTTCTAACCTCTTTGGACAAATCTAACAGGTTTTGGTCAATGTTTGTGGGACGCATCATGAGCTCTGCGTCCAGCTCTTGCACTTCTGCAACGCCAATTGGGGTGTAGCAAAAATTATTTTTACATTCTGCTCTCTTAGCCTTAACAGCCTGAAAGCTTGCATTTCCTATCTTTCTAACCTCATCAGGAAAATCTAACCTGTTTGTGTCAATGTTTGTGTGGTGCATCAGGAGCATCCAGCTCTGTTGCTTCTGCAACGCCAATTTAGCTGTAGCAAAAGGAATTTTTACACTCCTGCTGCCTCTAATAGTCTCAAAAGCCGTATAGCCTGTATTTCCTAACAGTCTAACTTATTTGGCCAAATATGATGGTTTTGGTTTAAGTATGTGTGATGCATCATGAGCTCCTGGCTACCAGCTGTGTTGCTTCTGCAACTCTAATTAGGCTGTTGCAAAATGATGCTTACACTCCTGCTGCCTCTGCTAGCCTCAACAGCCTGAAAGCTTGTATTTCCTGACTTTCTAACCTCTTTGGACAAATCTAACAGGTTTTGGTCAATGTTTGTGTGCAGCATCATGAGCTCCTGGCTTCCAGCTGTCCCTTCTGCAACGCAACTAGGTTGCAGCAATGAATTATTACACTCCTGCTGCTGTAAAACTCCCCAGTACAAACTCATATCCCCGAACTTCCCTTGGTCGAACTTTCTAACCTTATTTGGACAAATCTGACCTGTTTTGGTCAAACTTTGGGTGGTGCATCAGGAGCTTCCAGCTATGTTGCTTCTGCAACGCCAATTTAGCTGTAGCAAAAGGCATTTTTACACTCCTGCTGCCTCTAATAGTCCCAAAAGCCTTATTGCTTGTATTCCTAACAGTCTAACCTTATTTGGCCAAATATGATGTGTTTTGGTCAATGTATGCGTGATGCATCATGAGGTCTTGGCTTCCAGATGTGTTGCGTCTGCAACTCTAATTATGCTGTTGCAAATTGAATGTTTACACTTCTGCTGCCTTGAATGATCCCAACAGACTTAAAGCTTTTAAGTCGTAACTTTCTAACCTTATTTGGGAAGATCTGGCCTTTTTTGGTTGAAGTTTGGGCGGTGCATCAAGAGCTCCTTGTTGGAGTTTGTGTGGGAAATCAGGAGCTCCTGGCGTCCAGCTCTGTCTCTTCTGCAACGCCAATGAAGCTGTAGCAAAAGGAATTATTACACTCCTGCTGCCTCTTATAATCCCAAAAGCCTTGAAGCTTGTATTTCCTAACTTTCAATCCTTATTTGGACAAATCTAACATGCTGTGGTCAAGTTTTTGTGGTGCATCATGAGCTCCTGGCTCTTGCTTCTGCATCACCAATTAGGGTGTAGCCCAAGGAAGTTTTACACTCCTGCTGCCTCAAATAGCCCCAAAAGTCTTAATGTTTGTATTTCCTATTGTCTAACCTTACTTGGACAAATTTGACCTGTTTTGGTTGAAGTTTGTGCAGTGCATCAGGAACTCCTGGTGTCCAGCTCATTCCCTTTTGCAACACCAGTTAGGCTGTAGCAAAAGGAATTTGTACACTCCTGCTACCTGTAATAGCCCCAAAAGCCTTATAGCTTGTATTTCCTAACATTCTATCCTTTTTTGGACAAATCTGACCTGTTTTGGTTGAAGTTTGCGCATTAAGAGATCTGGTGTCCATCTGTTTCACTTCTGCGATGCATATTAGGTTGCAGCAAGAATTTGTATACTCCTGCTGCTTGTAAAAGTCTCCAGTACATAGTCATACCTTCGTACTTTTAATTCTTTTTTTTTTTTTTTTTTTTTTTTTTTTCGGAGGAAGGTGAGGAAAATCTTCATAAGATATCGGGAGGACCGCAACCAAAGACCCGGGTATGTGGAGATTTTTACCCACTAAAAACCTCACCCCCTTTCCCACGTGGGGCCCAGCCCGGAACTGTTTGACACATTACTTCAGGCTGGGTTTCCGTTTTCTGCCTGCTAGCTGGTCCCGTTTGCCTGCAGTTCCCGTTGCCGGGCCCTCCTCGACGAGCTGCCTTCCAGGATGTTCCGGATGTACCCTGCCACGGCATTCCACTTTGACTGGCTTTCGAGCATCCTGGTCATCATATCCTCGGGGGTGGGAGGGCTGGTAATTTCTAGCTCCCTTGCAATTGCCATCGCTCTCTCTCCCACCTCGCATTCGAAGAATGTGGTGTGAGCGCTGTCCTCTTCGTTGGTGCAATGTAGGCATCCTGGAGATTCCACAATGCGCATCCTATGGATTACTAATCTCATTAAGACAAAGCCAAAGGGTTTTGTTAGAGAGCGCTGGGATGAATTTGATACTCCATTGCTTGTACATTGCCTATTTGGCTGTAGCAAATGAATTTTACATTCCTGCTGCTTCCAATGTCCCCAAAAGCCTTAGAGCTTATATATCCTAACATTCTAACCTTATTTGGCCAAATCTTACATGTTTTGGTCGATGTTTGAGTGGTGCATCAGGAGCTTCCAGCTATGTTGCTTCTGCAACGCTAGTTAAACGGTAGCAGAAGGCATTGCAAATGGCTCCTGCTGCCTCTGATGGTCCCAAAAGCCTTGAAGCTTTTGGACCAATATGAAGTTTGTATGGTGCATTTAGAGCTCCTTGCTTCTGTGTTGCTTCGGCAGTGCCATGGTTTAAAAAAAGTAATATTTCTCTGCTGTGTGAGCAATTTTTGGACCCCTCTTCGCTAAACCTTGAGACCGTGTGAAATGCCACACCGTGTCAACATCCCTTCCCCCCACCTATCACACACCCCTATGGCTCCAGCTAACCGAAGACACGTGGCTTTGATTGACTCCACTTAGCTCGTGCGAAACTCGCCACCTGCACCCCCCACCCCAGGGCCCGTGCCCTTTGAACCCTCCAGTGCCCACCTGCGGGTTTTCCCTTGGCTTAGTGACTCTTTAAAACGACACCGGAAACGCCCTCATTAATTCAAGGGCCTCGTTAAACGTCGTGGTTAGAGTCGAGGGTTGACTCTTGCGTTGTGTTTACATGAAAACACCCCATCAAAAATTTCATGAAGATCGTCGTAGCCGCTACTCATTTTATTGATTGCTGTTCATTCTTAATGAGATTACCGTTCTTCTCCTTAGAGTCCATTAGAAAAACGCTGCAAATTATTCCACGTAGGTACTCATCTTAGAAGTCTCCTAAGTCCTAAATAAACACTTACCCAATCAAAAAAAAAAAAAAATATCAAATAATATTTATTTACGAAATTTCCTTCTTTACCTATAATAACCCAAAATCGGCTGAGGACACACCCTAAATTGATTTAGCGTCTAAAAATGGGGTAAAAAATATACCCCGCATAATCCCCAGAGATCTTGGGGAAAAACGCTGCAAATTCTTTCACAGGGGTTGATTATTCCTAAGACCAGACGCAGGGAGACTCATTTCTTTAACATGGGGAAAATGGGGGAAACAGGTGGTGTGGTGGGTCCCGGAACCGTTCCAATCGATTCAGGGTCCAAAATTTAATGAAAAATGATACCCCACATGACTAGGTACTAGAAATCTCAAAAACATATAAACAAAATGGGTAAATAGATACCCATATTGACTCATAGCGTCATCCAGAGGGCGGCAATCGCTTCCGGACCCATTTCATTGGATTCAGCGTCCAAAATTTAGTGGAAAATGATACCCCACACACCTAGATCGCCAAAAACCTCGAAAATCCATTTTTCGAAAAACACATTTTGACCCTACCCCGCCCAAATTTGGTCCGATCGAGCTGAAAAGTTCCGAGGACCGACTTGAGCCGAGAAGAGACCCCAGAATCATGTGCACCCCCACCCCCACTCCATCCATTTGTTCAGAAAATATATATAAGATATACTCAAAATATCTCTTCTCAATGTATTGTCAGTAATTCTGTGGTTGTTGTTGATATTACTATTAACCCTGAATGTACTACATGCCTGCACTGTGCAATAATGACGTCATTGACCTATAAATTGACAGAATCGCCCTCTCAAGAATGAAAGACGTATTGTGCAAAGTGTGCGGTGACAAGTCTTCAGGAAAACATTACGGCGTACCTAGTTGTGACGGATGCCGCGGTTTTTTTAAGAGGAGCATTCGAAGGTGAATAAGAGACATGTTATAACAGGTATTATACGATGAATTGAACACAGTTAATATCACGGAACAAAATTGTTACAGAAATTTGGATTACGTTTGCAAAGAGAACAGCAAATGTGTTGTGGATGTCACGAGAAGAAATCAATGTCAAGCGTGCAGATTTGCCAAGTGTCTTCGCGTTAACATGAAAAGAGATGGTAAATTGTATTTTAATCAATTTAAATTTATTTTAATTTATGTTAATATATTTTCAAAAAAAACGCTTCGTTTTGACAGCGGTACAGCATGAGAGGTCACCAAGAAACATTACACCAGGTGTACCAACGTCAGGAGGATTGTCGCCATTTTTGTACACTCCGCAGTATTTGCCAAGCTTTCCCTACCTTCCTCCGCCTCATCCAGGTAATACATTCAAGGACATTATGTATTGGTTGGTTATTCTTTGAATAATCAACGTTTCAAGTTTTTAGAATTAAATAATCAAATGTCCGTTTGCCGCACGCCGTCCAACGTCCATGCCATTTGACATTTTTCTAAAAAAGGAAAAAAATTTGGTCAGGGACGATGCGCTAAGTCAAATCTGTTAGATTGCGATCAGAAATTACGTAATACCGAGTTTTAATAGAGAAAGAAATAATCGGTAAACTACTAGCAGAAGCGATGACGCCGCGAGATAACCTCGCCAAGAATGGAACATAGAGAAGAGATGCGGCTGTACACAAAACATTAAGAAGAGATTAGATTCCACCAATGTATTGTTTGCTACTGAATTCCTGACTCTTAATCCATTGTGATGTATACTAGACCAATTATGGCACTCTGGAGGTGGTATGGGTCAAGATGGATAACCTCAAAAGTGAGTTTTCGAGATTTTTGGGTATATAGGCAAATGTTGGGTATAATTTTCCACTAAATGGAGTTGTTGATGTGTAGGTACCCACTTGACTCAAATCAACTTTCAAAGTGCACCAATTGATCTGTAATGAAGCAAGTTTGGGCATTAATCTACAAATTTGAGTCAAATCTAGAAATTAAGGCATGGCTCAGCATTAGAAAATCTGAATCTGAGGCACCATTGTGACTCGCCAGAGGATGACAGAGCAAGCTTATTGAGGCTTGCAGCAAACTATGAATTAACTGTAACATCTGACAAAATGGACTTCCTTTTTTTCATTTTGGCAGTACATGCATCCTATTGCTTTGTGTTGACAGGTCTGCCATTTATGAACTGCTACATGAAGAGCAGCACTCCCTGTAATGAGAATGAAGTTTCAAGCTCCCAAGAAATTTCCTCCTTAGCCAGTATTGGTGAGTGATATATTTTTTCAAAATGAAAAGTAAGTATTTTGGCTCCTTAACTCCACCATTTAAGGTTAAGAGATTTAGCATGTTTTGCTTTAAATGCAAATGCACAAGTCACACAATAGTGGATTGTCTCAAAATGGCCAACCTTTGTGGGGGTAAGAAAGTCAAAATTTTTGTCAGAAACAATTTTATTTCAACATTGAGTTTATTAATTACTGGTGAATCAAACTCTTGATTCAGGCAGCAACTTCAGCGAGGGTTTTGCCAGAGAGGAGAGCATTAAGGCGGGATTGGATAGCCTTTCCAGTGACTTCTTCAACTTGCTGTTTGTTTTTCAAAATCATGTCAGTGAAGGTTTTTGTGATGAACACATGAACTTCATCTGGTGTCATGCCTTCAATCGAGAGCCCAGTGACGTCAACCTGGATCCCAAAAATGTTATGAAAATTGCGTAATTTGCAATGGTTATTTAGCATTAATGTGAAATGAACTTACGTTGACGTTTTTGACATCGTAGATCAAACCAAGAGCGCTGCATTGAACGGATGTGTCAGGGTTGACCAGAGTGACAGTGATTTCTTGGGAGAAATCCGTGAGTGAAACCCTGGAGAAAAATGAGCAATGCTACACAGACTTCATAGTTATCAACATTTCCTTCTTGAAAATTGAGAGAGCGGCGCCATCTTTGAGTGAAAGTGATTGTAGGATCTTATGATTAGAATGAATTATACGCGTAATCAAAAAGAAGATGCCTATAATCACATTCTGAGCACTCGAGAGATAACCATTCTGATAAGGATCATGGAGCATTTGTCAAATGGAGTCATTTCCAGCCTCTGTATTCCTCCCCAGGGTGGCAAAATATGGTCATTGTACCATTCAGGCATTTTTGACTCTTGTAG
>CM034008.1:13414355-13506120 GCA_019603395.1 Cyrtorhinus lividipennis
GCCTAGACGTGTGGGGGTATCATTTTCCACTAAATTTTGGACCCTGAATCGATTGGAATGGGTCCGGGACCGGCCACACTCACTGTTTCCCCCAATCGAGGAATAACCAACCCGTGTGTAAGAATTTGCAGGGTTTTTTTTTTTAACATTTAGATGCTAGATGAAATCGGTGTTGCAACAAGTTTGTTGTTATTTATTTTTGTAAATCCATGTCTTAGGGTTGTTCAGTCGGTATTGGCAACGCCAGATGATCAGCTGACATGAACCCTTTCCAAAATGGATCACTATGGCATAAATGGAGAAGAAGGGTGGTGAATAATATACCTACCTATCTAATCATTATGTTTATTAAAATAGAACGATTGAAAAATCAAATCACGAGAATACTTTTCATAGATACTATGTTCAAGAATTAGAGGAGGCTCTAAAAAGTTGCTAAATGAATTGGAGCTGTCGAGTTTAATTACACTCAACCTCGTTTTGGCTCGTGGAAACGCTTTCTCCGAGGAATAACGAGAAGAGCGAGATAATCATATCAATTAGTTGTCTCGTAAGCAGTTTGCTGCCTTCAGCTTGCGCCAACAGTTCGTTTCTTTTGTAATAACCTTCATCCTCTTCCGTCTTGATTTCCGTTTTCTTCGGTTCTTTACAAAAAATAATTTTCCTTAATCAACCGCAATCTCTTCCATTTTTGGGACCGTTCGTACTTACCACGAACATCAGTAAGATTAATCTATCAATGAACGAATATGGATTAACACCATATTATATGTATTCTGAAGGTGCTGGTTCGCAGCTTTATGTAAGGGGTACTGTGAGGTATTCGGTAAAAATGATTTAAACGATTGATGCTGCCACAAATACACGAAAAATATCAACATTTATTATTTTTTGTCTCAAAAAATCCATTCAACCATAAAATTGGCTAAATCAATAAACGTATATTCTATTTTTTAAATTTTTTTATTGTAGAACTCCTAAAAAACAGGTACACCTTAAAATACAATATAAATAATCTACAACATTAATTTCTTGTCTAAAGATCTAATTTTTGAAAAAGGTCGATTCAACGTTTATTATGTAATCGGATTGAATGAGATGGTGAAGCTTAAGATAAGTACCTACGTAAAGGGTTGTCTTTTTGTGTCAGATCAAATATTTTCGTCACATTGCGATCAAAAAATGCTTGGACAACGAAAAATTATACTTAAGACGTAATTATTTTTGAAGGAACGGTTTAAAATGATCGGACACCGTTCCAGGTTTTATCTGGATTAGTGTTGTCCGGCGGTTTGTCCAGGCAGTTCGTCGGATGCCTCGCGCTTAACGAAATGGTCGAATCCCGCTCGGTCGATTTCGTCCATAGGTCTCTTGACGAAACGGGTGAAACCGGCGCGGTCGATTTCGTCCATTGGGCGTTTTTGGAATCTGAAATTAACATAATCAAACCTGTGATTCACATTAACACATTTGAACTATGCATCAGACCTATTTTGTCGCCGATAATGAAACAGTACAATTTCATTTTAGTCACTATTTTTCGCTAATTTTGATGAACCTCGACAAGAATGTATTGAAAAAAAACCCTGCAAATTATTACACACGGGTTGGTTATTCCTCAAATAGGGGGAAAACAGTGGATGTGGCGAGTCCCGGACCCATTTCAATCGATTCAGGGTCCAAAATTTAGTGGAAAATGATACCCCATACGCCTACGCACCAGAAATCTTGACACATACAAAATGGGTGGATACATACCCATTTTGACCCATAACTTCCCTCCGGTGGGTGCCAATCGTTCTGGGACCCACTTCATTGAATTCAGCGACCAAGATTTAGTGGAAAGTTATACCCCACACGCCTAGGTACCAGAAATCCCGAAAACACATATTCAAAATGGGTAATAAATACCCAATTTGACCCATAACTTCTTCCGGTGGGTGCCAATCGTTCTGGGACCCTTCATTGATTCAGGTCCAAAATTTAGTGGGAAATGATACCCTACTCGCCTAAATCGCCCAAAATCTTGAAAAATCCATTTTTCAAAAACACATTTTGAACCCCTACCCCCACCCAAATTTTGGTCTCCAATCGGGCTGAAAAGTTTCGTGGACCGTCCTAGGCCGGGAACGGACCCCTGACCCCAATTGCAGATTTTTAAAAAAATTTTCTTTTCTTTCTTTCTACCGAAAACGGCGGCGGACAATGGACGGCGTATGCGTACGGCATACGCGTCGGACATTGGACCTTTTTCGATCTAGACACCAGTGAAACGTCATGAAAAATAATTTGAGCCGAATCGGAGAGGTTATTCGTCTTGCATGAAAACATAGGTTGATTATTCAAGGAATAACCAACCAAAACGTACTCTTTTCAAAAGCTAGAAGGTTGAGTTTAACCTAGTTATTCCGATCTTGACTGGAAGAATTACGTAACGGAAAGAGCCATGAAGTTGTTTATTTGTCTGATATTGAACCTTTCCTAAAAATATTTTGGTTAATTTTCAACAACTCAAAACAGAATGAGTTATGTTTTAGAATCATGTAATAAATTACCGAGTTGAACCCAGCACGATCGATTTCATCCATGGGTCGTTTGGCGAACCTGGTGAATCCGGCACGGTTCGGATTTCGTCGAAGTTCTTTTGTTGAATCCCCTGAAACCAGCTCGGTCTATTTCGTCCATGTTTCTCTTCTCAGATCCGAAAGTGCCTCCGCTGTAATCAAAAGATAAGCAGGGATTAGATGTAACCCCGAGAAACTGCAGAGAATTTTGTGGAGATTACCACAGCTTTTCGGCTTTAGAATCTCTCTTCATCCATATTTCGGCATCAACGTAGGAGTCACATTTTTCGTGTTTACTTTTTTGTTTTGTGCTCTCTAACTCATATATAGACGATTTGGTGATATTTTGACCTGGTAATTACGAGATAACTATTTCCTGAAAACAATATCACATCCAAATCAATAGAATTAGCCAGAATTTCTTTGAAACCTTCAAAATCAGGGGAAATGAGGAGTTCTAATTATATCAGAAGACGATATTCGAGTGGAACAGAGTCGATGAGAATCCAAGCACCCCACAGTTAGTGGATGTCATAGATAACATTCGTCGATTTGAAATACCATCGGTCGACATACACTTGTAAAACTAAAACTAATAAATTAGAGGAAACTCGAGAATCAGCATTGTTGAAGCGCGTTAAAGAGATCGAAATTCTTTTCGATTCAAAACTTCAAGTTTATCGGCTTCCACAAGAAACTAGTTGAAGTCAAAGGTTCAAAGTATTTCAAGTATTTCTTTAGTCATTTTTCCTAAGACTTCTGGAGCCTCGGATTCCAGAAGAGTTTTGGGTAAACAACAAAAGCCTTCTCTGCAGCCATTGATGTTGAAATAAAGTTTTTAGGGGGGGGAAAAACTTTCTGTATTCCACTGATCATGAGGTAACCGGGTAGAAGTTTTATTCTGAATTAATAAAGAAGAAGATCTGTCATCTTCACACATATTTTGGTTGGTTATTCCTCGAATAATCAACCTATGTTTTCATGAATATGTCAACCTCTCCGATTTGGCTCAAAATTTTTTTCTGGACGTTTCATGATGTCCTGATCAAAAAAGGTCAATGTCCGTCCGCCGTACGCCGTACGTTGTACGCCGTACGCCGTACGTTGTACGCCGTACGCCGTCCATGTTCCGCGCCGTTTTTTGTAGTAGAAAATTTCTAAAAATCTGAAATTTGGGTCAGGGGTCTGTTCCCAGCCGAGATGGGTCCTCGAAACTTTTCAGCCCGATCGGACCAAATTTGGAGGGGGTAGGGGTCAAAATGTGTTTTTTGAAAAATGGATTTTCGAGATTTTGGGTGATTTAGGCGAGTGGGGTGTCATTTTCCACTAAATTTTGGACGCTGAATCCAATAAATGGGGTCCCAGAACAATTGGCAACCCACTGGAAGAAGTAATGGGTCAAATTGGGTATTTATTACCCATTTTGAATATGTGTTTTCAGGATTTCCGCTACCTAGGCGAGTAGGGTGTCATTTTCCACTAAATTTTGGACGCTGAATCCAATTAAATGGGTTCCAGAACAATTGGCACCCACTGGAAGAAGTTACGGGTCAAATTGGGTATTTATTACCCAATTTGATTATGTGTTTTTGGGATTTCTGCTACCTAGGCGTGTGGAGTATCATTTTCCACTTAAATTTTGGACGCTGAATTCAATGATGTGTGTCCCAGAACGTTTGGCACCCACCGGAAGAAGTTATGGGTCAAAATGTGTATGTATCCACCCATTTTGTATGTGTCAGGATTTCTGGTGCCTAGGCGTGTGGGGTATCATATTCCACTAAATTTTGGACCCTGAATCGATTGGAATGGGTCTGAGACCCGCCACACCCACTGTTTCCCCCATTCGAGGAATAACCAACCCGTGTGTAATAATTTGCAGATTTGTTTATTCTTGTGACTTGCCATTGGTCTCATAAGTAGAGCATACCGACGATTCACATTACGAATAAAGCATACGAATCGCAATGGCTCAATACACCCAATGAAAATTCGACGTATTGATACGGTCTCGAATCTGGATTATTCTCTTATGCGTGGCAGTGCTCATTAAAAAAAAGAATGCCTACGTTTTGAAAGAAGGTAGAATACTTCTTCGACGTTGAAGGTTCTCCTGCCTCCAGTGGGATTCCGCCAATTTATCGGCAAACAACAGCGGCAGATAGGAAATACATCGAAACGCTCCCTCTCGGTTCAGGAAACTCACTTACCGAAAGGTTTTTCTCTCTCGTTTTTGTCTTTTTCACGAAAGGGAAACTCATTTTGTTGACGAGAAACTTGTTTCAATTCTCCATTCAACTCCGGCTTAGGCCCTGACAACGTGTTTGGGCGGACTGAAATGGCCGCGTTTCATTGAGATTTCTTTTTGACCTGATCCACTTGTTTATAATCTAACATTATTCGTAAAACCCTGGGAAGGTAAATGGGAACTCTCAAACGAGCTGATTGAGGATCATCAGAAATAAGAGACATATAGAGAGGAGTCACTGCCGCCGCGTGGACCCGCAAAACACGCATGTCGTGAAGGTCGTATACACTTCAAAGCCAACATTCAAAATGGTTTTGGTTGGTTATTCCTTGAATAATCAACCAGTTTATTTTGGATTTATTAGTGATGATGATGATCATTTTGGCACAGGAGAGGTAAGAAGTAAATATTGAGCCTCCAGTCCACCGATTTAGTATTATGGCAACAACGTTATGGTTTTAAATGTAAAAAAATGATCACAAGTCAAATCAAATGATCAAAAGTGATCTCTTCCTTCTAACCTCTCCTTTTGGGGAACACGTCCAGATCCTCGTACAAAGGAAATTATCATTGGGTCTCCGTGTTATTCTGTAACCTATCTTGTTACCGAATGATTGAGGAACGTTTTATTCAATACGTTCAATGAACAAATCAGGGGTGGTGGAGCACAAAGTCACTGTCGGAAACAAAACAGGATTTTTTTTTTTCTAAAAAAATAGTACCACAGAAGTGCTTAACGTCCATTTTTTTAATTAACAATCAGGGGACGAATGAAATTCAATATAGTGCCCACACGACCGTATGAAACCAATTAATTTCGATTAATTTGTGATTGAAACGGTCTCGCTTGATGGTATTTCCAACTTTCCGTTTTTATGGACGCAGGAGCAAAACCTAATTCTACCTTTGCTATCCTGGGCAATTACTTGATTGAACCCTTAGCTGCCATTCTTTCTCCGTTTGGAGTTATTCGTTACATGGGATGTCACCGCAAGCATACAGCTATGTTATTGTGTTATTAATTCTTCGAATTTCGAAGCGGCTATGAATTATCGAATTTACGCTCACGAGGAGCCAAACCATTCAACTTATGCGAATTTGCCATGGTCGGATTGGCACATTTTTGATGCCAGAAAATTAAAGGTCTTCCTTCAAAGTTTCTTTGCGCTTTGAGTGGCTTTGCGCTGTCACTCAGTCCTTTCGGTTTTCTTTCACTTTTTCCGACCCTAATCTTCCAACCCTTTGTGGCTCTAACCCTCACGTTGTTGAGAAATAGAATACGGAAAACCACAAAAAGGAAGGGCGTTGTCAGAAGCTCTACGTCCTATTGGCCATGGTCAATCCCTTTAAGTTGAAGGAGAACGAAAAAGGAAATAAAATGTTTGTTGGGAAAAATGACGAGAAGAAACCTGATGTCCTCAGAGTCCAAAAATGAAATAGCAATACTCTTTTGGGCGGATAGCTTCTAGCGATTGACGTCCTTGAAGAGGTTAATTAATGTTAAATTGTCATTCCAGACTAATTTTTTGTGCACTTATGGCTTATTTTTTCATTTCACAAACCCGAAAAATGTTTACTCATATTCTGGTTTTGGTTGGTTATTCCTTGAATAATCAACCTATGTTTTCATGATAATGGTCAACCTCTCCGATTTGGCTCAGATTATTTTTCTGGACGTCTCATGGTGTCTAGATCGAAAAAGGTCAATGTCCGTTCGCCGTCCATTGTCCGCGCCGTTTTCGGTAGTAGAAAATTTTCTAAAAATCTGAAATTTGGGTCAGGGGTCTACTCCCGGCCTAGGACGGTCCTCGAAACTTTTCAGCCCGATCGGACCAAATTTGGGCGGGGACAATGGGGTCAAAATGTGTTTTTTGAATAATGGATTTTTCGAGATTTTGGGTGATCTAGGCGAGTAGGGTATCATTTTCCACTAAATTTTGGACGCTGAATCCAATGAAATGGGTCCCAGAACGATTGGCACCCACCGGAAGAAGTTATGGGTCAAAATGGGTATGTATCCACCCATTTTGTGTGTGTCAGGATTTCTGGTGCCTAGGCGTGTGGGGTATCATATTCCACTAAATTTTGGACCCTGAATCGATTGGAATGGGTCTGGGACCCGCCACACCCAGTGTTTCCCCCATTCGAGGAATAACCAACCCGTGTGTAAGAATTTGCAGATTTTTATCTTTTCACTCAGAAGTGGAAGAACATGTGGTGAATGAAATAACGGACCCGTAGCTCTTCAAGCAAAACGCAGGGATGAAAAGGTAACCCTACCCTTATTTGATGTAGACGCTGAATATGTACAACTTCCTTCCTCTAAATTTGTTTGCATCCCTCCACGATCTACGGAGCATGAATAATGATGTTGGAGCCATGACAATTAAATTAGCTCTGAAACCTCGCATAAAACAAGAAAAAAACCGCAGAAGAAAGGGAAATAGTCTCGTTATTAAAAAAAAAAAAAAAAAAAAAAAAAAGTGAGGATTAGGAAGCAAAATGTTATAATTTGAGAGGCCTAATTGCTCGGAGATGACGATTCCATAAATCGTAATAAGCAGCTTAAATGTCAGTAGAATGTCCTATAATGCATGGCGTTGAAAGACTCATTTAGGAATTTTAAATGCCCGAATAGTCGCAATCGTCAAGGGGGAAATAGTGAAATACAAATCTCCATTCCAATTTTTGCAAAAGCTTGCAATTAGGTTTCATAACTGAATTATGCTGACTCAGGTTTCCTCCTAAATCAGTTTAGTCTTTTGTCCTTTTTTTACAGGTGGGCAAAATCTCTCTTTTTCCGCCCAATCATGATTCAACTTATTTTTTCAATTAGCTTCAAAGGGGTAGTATACGCCTCGCAACATGCTACATGCTGCTCCCGTTTTCTCAGTATTCATTTATGATATACCTGCACATAATGCTGATTCTGAGGCTCCCGAATGTGCTTGAATTATCTAAAACTTAGTTTTCTTTAAGGGATCACACACTTTGTGTGTCCTCATTATTTGTTGTTTTTGGAGTCACAAGCAGCCTGCAGTTATTCATCACCATCTCTCTAGATGTAAGGAGAAAGCAGCTCATGGTGACACCCCATATGACGTTTCAACTGTCTCGCACCTCAATGGAAGCCTGTATGTAGATAATTGCGTGACATCGGTTGATAGCCAAGACGATTTGGAAGCATTTGTGAGCCAGGCAAAAGCAGTTCTCCTCGAGGCCCGTTTCGACTTACGAGGGTGGGAGTGGACTGATTCCGCGCTCACAAGCACTCCGGTTCTTGGTATCTTGTGGGATCAAAAGTCAGATAATTTGAGAATAAACACCCCAAAAATTGAGGATTTCAAGGAGGTCACCAGAAGATTAGTCCTCTCTGCGAGTCAGAGGCTTCTTGACCCTCTTGGAGCTTGTGCACCTACTTCATTGATCCCAAGGATGATTATCCAGGATAGTTGGAAAGATGGCGGTACTTGGGACGCTCCCCTATCAGACAAGAGCAGAAAGTTGTTCGTCAATTGATTGTCTAAAATCAGCGCCTTGGACGAAATTGCAATACCCCGTTGGATTAAGGTTTCCATGAAGGATAGTGACGTCACGTTACTCGTTTTTTGTGACGCAAATCAGTCGGATTTTGCCACCGTTTCCTACTTGCGAAGGCATTTTTGTCATACTGATGCTGCAACAAAGTCACGTATAGCTCCGTTGAAGAAGATAACTATTCCACGTTTGGAGTTGCTAGCAGCCACCATTGGAGCCAGATAACATTTCCCTTATTTACATTTTACGTTCTTGTACCTGAACAGTCAAAATTGATATCATCAAGACGGTTTGGGAGGAAGAAGGTGTTAATTAAAACTCAAGGTGATGTTCGTATTTCTTAAATAGATCATTCTAGTTGAATATGTTTGTCATTTACCTCAATGAGTCAAATCTTTTGCTGTTTCCGAAAGCGTAGCCACCAAGTGGATCCAGATTCCTGAGTCCTTGTGCCTTTGCTTGCCTCGAGAGTCGATCGTAGTAGTTAGCTACCCCTGTCAAAGACCAATAGAAGAAGTTAGTTTTGTGATGCCAGTACCTAGATCGTGATTCGTTCTTTTGAATCATGGTATAATTTCAACTGATCCCATTGTCATTGCTGGAATTGGCCACCCCCCTTCAACCCCTGGAAAGTTATCATTACATAAGTGAAAGTGAATCGGTTATGGTTGATTATACCATTTCTATGAGTTTGAGTGATATTGTAAAAATATAATAATTGTTGGCAAATCGTTTCAAAATTACTCTAGTATTTACGGCAACGAAGCCCAAAATGTTACTGGCATGCATTACGAGTTTACATCATGCGTGGAACCATGTCTGGTGTGGTCCTAGTGTGTAACCATTCGAAAGCGTTTACTTTGAACAATAATATAATATACTACCATGAGGTGTACTCGTTTGGTGTAAGCTCATCGTGTTATCATGCACATGCGCTTACCATTCTTCAGTATTCTTCAGTAGATCTTGATCTGTAGATCTGAAACTCGAAATTGTAGTACAGTAAGAATTGGAGTGTTCTTGATTGTCTGACCGTACGATCACTTTTTTGGCGTCCCTGCTGAAAGTTGTAGTTCTTGATGAAACTTCCTGTCATAGATTTACAAATGCTCTTTTCAGAGTATTCGGAAGTGTATAATTTGTATTCCTACATTTAAGGCCATCGTAACTGTCTCTCCAAACTCTTCCCGTAGGGTCGAAACACAGCTCCAATTGCATAATGAGCACAAAGACATTTTTCTATCCACGATTTGTCTAAGATTATTCAGCTTCCTCGATATTTTAAGCTATCTTCCATCTAGTTGAATGGGAGAATCGCAGAAGTAATAAACTAGAGCGAAGCAAAAGGGATATTTATGCTTCTTGCACTGAACTATCTTAATGATTTTGGCTAAAACCCAAGAATCGACTCAGCCTAACTATATTTGAAGATAAGAAGTGCTCTTCTTATGGATGCCTTCTTTCCACATCGAAATATTTTCGTCAAGAAACATCTATTTCTAACTAAAGCCACTCATCTAAGTCTGAAAGAATGAATTATTATTTATATCTGCGTATGAAAATTTCTCCAAGAACTTAAATTACCTGTCTAGAACGAAAACAATGAATTGCCCGGTGAAACCTACACTGACATGGTGCTCAACTTGGTTGATTACTATATCTTCCGTTTCAAACGTTGTTGTAGGTTGGTTCGTCTTTGGTAAGAAGATCAAGTTACACTCTGACGAACTAATTCCGTTGCCTTCAGAACACTGACCATCTCAACACTTGGATAGCTCCCTATAGAAACTGGTGTTTCCACGGACGAGGATTTCTCTCTTTCCTGCTCAACCCTTGGCTCAGAATAATAGAGTACGTGGGCCTCAGCTTGGGAGGTTTGATTGGAAGGCGTTTCCTCCTTTAACGACCTCAACTTCCCACTTGGGCCGTTAATAAACGTGAGTTTCCCGAGCGTAGCGATTGAAAAAGAGGAAAACTTCCCTTGAAGAAGGAGTCACCTGGGAATTTCCTATCTAGATAGCAATCAATTTGACGAAGATGCCAATTATTCTTCCAACTGTCCAAGTGAGTTGGGGTTATTGAGATAAGCGCACATCAAACAACTGATTTTTGTGGGTATGATGACTGTAGATTTGCTCTCTACTAAATATTTGACTAAAGAACGAAACCAAACACTGGACCTGTTATTTGACCAATACTGAGATAACCGGGGAAAATTATTGGATTTAAATTCCATGTGTATTCAAGGATGATTTATGCATGAAAATTTCCGGCTCATTCATTCCACCGTAGAGGAGAGTTCGGGGATCACTCGAAAATATTGATTTGCTATTAAATGATTTCAGTGACAACTGTTTTGGGGTTTCGTTCGATGAAAATTCTCCATTTTTTAAAAAATAATTTCCTCCTCTTTCTACGATGTTGATAGTCCAATCCAACAGACCAGAGCGTTTATGGTACGCATTTAGTTTGATGAGCTGACACCAGTTATATTTCAGTCAAATTGTATGTTTTCCTGAACTCACCCAGAGCGTTTTGATTACGTATTATATTTTATTATAGTTGTATTATATTGCATTTTATTACCTAAGAGGTATAATGAACAAACTCATCAGCTTTTCTTCAGATTTTGTGGACATGATTTGACCTACCACACCTTTTTGGCCAAAGTTCAAATCCCGAACTGTTTCTGAACTTCATAGGGCTAATTTAGAGGATGTTAAAATCACGCTGCCTAAGTGAGCCCAAGTAAATCGACGAGTGAATTAATTAACCACACAGTAGTACCTACAGTGTCATCGGCAGGTAATCCAGGGATAACATTGATTATGAAATGAATCGGCGCCTGCGAGCAGGTCTTTATTGCATCACTAACTCCAAATTAGGTCGAGTTACAACATAGCATTGCACTTAACTACCTACAACTATTTTGTTTGGTGGCAGTCTTGTCAATGTTTTACACGTGAATTTAACCGTCGTTATATTCCAATGTTTGCTCTGGTCCGACTAGTTCAGAGATTGTTGGATTTGGTTGACTGTATTTGTTGTTTTCGATTTGTCCATTTGACTCTGGGTAGGTGTTGACTGGTAGATCGTCAATTTGAAATGGTTCCACTTGTTCTGCAGCGATTGAACTCCTCTTCAACAAGTGGCCGCCCCCAAGACGATCTATAAAACCCGATGTCGAAGAACTTCCTGATTTTTTAATCAAACGGTGTCCACCCAAAGAGTCCAAAGGCCGTTTTACCAGTCGATTCCCTCCTAACGTGTCCAAAGGCCTCTTCACCAGCCTGTTGCCCCCCAAAGTGTCCAAAAGTCGCTTCACCAACCTGTTGCCGCCCAACGTGTCCAGTGGACGTTTAATCAGCCGATTTCCTCCCAAAGTGTCCAACCTCCTCTTGACCAATCGGTTACCACCCAACGTGTCCAAACGTCTTTTCACCAAACGGTTTCCCCCCAGAGTGTCCAAGAGTCTCTTCACCAAGTAATTTCCACCCAAAGAGTCCAAAGACCTTATGAGCCGATTGCCACCTGATGTGTCCAATCTTTTCCATTCGTCGCTGTTATCGTCCTCGTCACTCCTTCTAACCAAACGATTTCCTCCTAAAGAGTCAATAAGACGAGTTGTGACGTAGAACTTGTCCGGAGAGTCGGTCCATTCGTCGAGTTCTTCAGCCCCTACAGATATACAAACTTATTAAATATAAGAAATATGGAAATATCAATAGTGTCATTAATAGTGACATTTCAGTATTCCAGTTCTAGGAATCCTGACGTCAGAGGGTACTTCATTCCTGTATTCCCCCACACCTTCCTCCCCTTCCAGCAAAACACTTAACTCCATCTCCTTGATGAGCAGTGTAGGCTTTCTGGAAGAAAGTTATGAACTAACAAGATCAATCAGAAGTCTACGATCGCTTTATCCTTTCCTTCATTACTGGCGTTTGAGGTGGAAGTATGAGAAAAATATGTGCGCCTGATATTTTCAATGGTCTTGCCCTCTTGGTCCTGCTCTATTATAAAGTATCGAATCTTCATGGAAACATTGTTCTAGTTCTGCAGTGTTAGTAGATAAGAGTGGGGAATGAAGGAATGAAAAATAACGTATGCTTCAACATTTTGATGTGAAAATCACCAAACGTAATTTCCAGGACGAAAGCGACCTGTAAATACTGGAGTGTCACACGTTCCAAGGAATCAGTAAATGTAATATGGAACATTAATTATTGTTCGTGTAAATTCACGGTCCCATCCAAGGGACCTCAAATTTACGATTGAGTGGATATACCAATAGGAATTAGGGTTCATGAGGACGAGAGTTTGTGTATTCATGATCCGCGTTATCATTTAAACGGTTAGTAGACAATGAAACATCCTTGTCATCCCCGAAAACCGTAAACCCTCTATTCCCCAGTTCAGTTCAATAAATCGCCGTATTGTATTCCCTCTGATATAGGTAGAACTTGCGCATGAATACACGTTTGTGACACGACAAGTAATCCTCAGGCTTACGGGTATGTGGATACGATACAGTGTTCACAATCGGAATTTGAAGGATCATTGTTACATTCCATCATTGATTCAACATTTTTATTAGACGGCAATTTTTTCGTGCACTGTGAGCCTACTATTTACATAAATATGTAATTTAGGGTATATTTTGTTACGTGTATTAGTAGCGTTTTATAGAAATGTAGAAATCAATGGATGGCCAGACCACTATTAGACGTCAAACCACCTGATACTCGAAGGGATTTAGTTACTGATTCTGGGACAGTGTTGTGGTTTTATCCACAATTTTATTGAGGTCATGTGGAGAAGCTCGGAGAGGGTTGCATTATTTTTAGATCGATTAGAAACCAATGTCCGCAACGTATCCCAACCTGTGACAAAGGGTGTGTACGGGTGACTTCCTGCGGGAAAAGTGTCGGGTCGAAGGTGTATCGATCAGGCTAGCTACTGAACCAGGCGAATACGTCATACGTTGAGGTCACAGGAGCACAGTACTGATTGAAGGGATAATAAGCGGTACCGGAAATATCGTATAGTGGGCGATCAACCACCATCAAATGGTCGTCACCTCTCTGAAGGTTCTCAAATAAAATCTGATTAGATGCATTTTGCTTTCCCTGGTCGTTGGGAGGGGGGAACAATTAGAAGATATACGCCGACAATGCTCAATACATATTTTGGAATAGAATATAATCTCACAGGAAGATTATTCTTGTTTAACTTTAATTACTGAAGCGCATTTTGATCTCCGATCGTCAAATACTGCAAACACATATAAATATATAATCCTCTCAAGTTTTGTGAGCATTCTATAACTCGTTCGAAAAGGTCAACACAAGAATTTAACCTCATTGTGGGAATGACAGAAGATTAGGACGTCGCTTGAGTTGAAGTAGGAATTAGAAGTGGCTGTCGTTTTTGAGTCAACTTTAACGTAGAAGAGCTGCCAGGCCGTGTGAAGGGCTTTTGTTTTACCAACCTGGAATAACATGGTTCCGTGAGCTTCACTTGCCGAGACCATTGTGAGAAAATGGAGAACGAGTTAACGATCGAAGTAGCTTTGAAGTTGGTTAGACAAGGTAAAGAATAAGCGAAGTGATCACAAAGTGTGGCTTAAAAACCCGACAAATGCTGCTTGATTAGCTTTAAAGTCTGAAAAATTAGCTGGTGTGAGCTCAACACGAATCTTTAGATCCCTCGCTTTTACTTCATCTTTGGACATAAAAAATGGGTAATATATACACAATTTGACCCATAACTTCTTCCGGTGGGTGTCAATGGTTCTGGGACCCATTTTATTGAATTCAGCGTCCAAAATTTAGTGGAAAATGATACCCTACTCGCCTGGATTGCCCAAAATCTCGAAAAATCCATTTTTCAAAAAACACATTTTGACCCCTACCCCGCCCAAATTTGGTCCGATCGGGCTGAAAAGTTTAGAGGACCGTCCTAGGCCGGGAACAGACCCCTGACCCAAATGTCAGATTTTTAGAACATTTTCTACCACCGAAAACGGCACATACGGCGGACGGACATTGACCTTTTGGTTGGTTATTCCTTGAATAATCAACCTATGTTTTCATGATAATGGTCAACCTCTCCGATTCGGCTCAAAATTTTTTTCTGGACGTTTCATGATGTCCTGATCAAAAAAGGTCAATGTCCGTCCGCCGTACGCCGTCCATTGTCCACGCCGTTTTTGGTAGTAGAAAATGTTCTAAAAATCTGAAATTTGGGTCAGGGGTCTGTTCCCAGCCGAGATGGGTCCTCGAAACTTTTCAGCCCGATCGGACCAAATTTGGAGGGGGTAGGGGTCAAAATGTGTTTTTTGAAAAATGGATTTTCGAGATTTTGGGTGATTTAGGCGAGTGGGGTGTCATTTTCCACTAAATTTTGGACGCTGAATCCAATAAAATGGGTTCCAGAACAATTGGCACCCACTGGAAGAAGTAATGGGTCAAATTGGGTATTTATTACCCATGTGGGTGACTTCAGCCGAATAGACAAACAAAACACATCGTCATATCCTGTTGTTTATAACCAGCTGTTAAACTTAGCAACCAATTTTGAGCAGTTGCCTACAATTCTTTTTACTGTCCGAGCTTTTTATTCGTACCATTCAATTCAATTTAATACAATTATTATAGCCTTCTAAATTACCTACGTTTGAATATGTGTTTTCGAGATTTCCGGTATCTGGGCGTGTGGGGTATCATTTTCCACTAAATTTTGGATCCTGAATCGATTGGAATGGGTCTGGGACCCGCCGCACCCACTGTTTTCCCCATTTCCCCCATGTTTATGAAATGAGTCTCCATGCGCCTGGTCCAAGGAATAACCAACCCCTGTGTAAGAATTTGCAGCGTTTTTTGATCTAGACACCATGAAACGTCCAGAAAAAAATTTTGAGCCGAATCGGAGAGGTTGACCATTTGCATGAAAACATAGGTTGATTATTCAAGGAATAACCAACCAACACTGTTTTTAAGACTGACCAACAACGGACGTGGTGGAATATCCGCAAAAACGGTATGGCTTTTGTCTCGAAATATATTCTTGCTTAGAATATAAAATTTATAGATAGTTTGAGGCTTTTGCCGGACTATATTGTCCTTAGAAATGACATAAAACGACTTTTCTAAAGTTCAATAATGTTTCGGTTTATTACTCATGTAGCAATAATTAGTTTTGTATTCGTATGAGCAAATATTTCCTCCTCCAAATTTTACTTCGTACGTTTCCAATTGTGGGATATCAATACCTCCGGCATGTCCATATGGTGAAAAATGCCATTGAAATCCTCCGAAAATGTGCAGGATTGCATTATAATTGCATTGTATGGATGAAAGTAGGAACTTGAAATTAAGTTTTCGAGATTTTGGAGTAAGTACCTCGGCTTTTAGGGTGTCAGCACCCACCGTTCGCTGAATAGATTCAGGTTGGGTCCTGACGGTAAGTCGGCACTAACCTTCTCTTCAATCAAAACCATTAACTTTTCTTGTCGAAAACAATTTTAGGAACTTTTGTTCCCAACTTCTTCGAAACATAATGAGAGTGAACTGAACGTTTGCAATACTCCTCGAAAAGTTCTCTTAATTTCACTCAAAGCAGAGGTTCGAAGTACGAGACTCGTAGAAAGACTCGAGACAAATATCCGACGTTGATCAAACAAGGACTTCCAAATAGCTAAAACTTTGAAACTTGGGCGTTGAAGGTACAAATAATGTGAACGGTGAAGAGGCAGAAAATCGTTAGGGACGACAGCTGAAATCATTGGTTGAAGCAGAAACGAAAGGCTGAGTTGGTTCTGATGGACCAGATGAAGATATACGTATTACATTTGGGTCAACTAGATAAAAATTGTTGGTAGTAGAAAATTTTCTAAAAATCTGAAATTTGGGTCAGGGGTCTGATCCCGGCCTAGGACGGTCCTCGAAACTTTTCAGCCCGATCGGACCAAATTTGGGCGGGGTAGGGGTCAAAATGTGTTTTTTGAAAAATGGATTTTCGAGATTTTGGGCTATCTAGGCGAGTAGGGTATCATTTTCCACTAAATTTTGGACGCTGAATCCAATGAAATGGGTCCAAGAACGATTGGCACCCAGTGGAAGAAGTTATGGGTCAAATTGGGTATTTATTACCCATTTTGTATGTGTTTTCGGGATTTCTGGTACCTAGGCGTGTGGGGTATCATTTTCCACTAAATTTTGGACCCTAAATCGATTGGAATGGGTCCGGGACCCGCCACACCAACTGTTTCCCCCATTTGAGGAATAACCAACCCGTGTGTTTTATTTTGTGACTTTGCTTTAGGCAACTTTTGACTGTCATTCGGTCTGGACTTCGATAATAATTATGAATTCCTCACCACTACTTCTCATTAGGCTACATTGTACCGAGAACGATACGGGTTAAACTGAGGATCCCCTAGTTTGATGGCCTGAACAAAGTGGACCCTAACGTGGGTTGTCTCAAAGTCAATTTCGCCCGCAATAAAAACCATATTGGCCTATTATAAACGCAAAACTACCGGCGAATGTTCGGGTGATGTATGAAAACGTCGAAGAAAAGCGGGTGGTTGAGACAGGGAGACATAAAGCAACGCCCCCAACGTAAAAAAGCCGCATGAACTTGACCCCTTGGCAGATTTTCCCTTCTTTGAGCCAAGTCAACAAGATCAAGGCCAACCTCGGAACTTCGCTAGTTAGCTGAGAGATGAAATCAATTAAATCCTTCTGGCGACAATGCAGCATTTCCCATGTTGCCCCAGTTTCTGTTTATTGTTGAGACATTGTCAAGTTCGTGATAAATTATCTAGTGGTTGATCATTTCTCAAAAGTTGCGACGTTTTGATTTTTTTTTGCCAGGGAAATTAGCAAAGTTTTAAACTGATTAAAGACAAAAATATTTGAAAACTCCCCAAGTCATAAGGGATTCAGTTTAGGGCAAATTGTAATTTTTAATATTTTTATTTATAAATTTTTACGAAGTGTGAGTAATTTTTTTCTTAAATTTATACTTACTACATTCAAGGAAGACCAACTGACAGAAGGTTCTTTGTTCAAGCTCACTGATTAAATTAAGAAAAAAACAAAAAACGCTGCAAATTCTTTACAGGGGTTGGTTGTTCCTCGAACGAGGAGCGTGGAGACTCATTTCAATCGATTCAGCGTCCAAAAATTAGTGGAAAACAATACCCCACACACCCAAATAGTCCAAAATATTGAGCATGTGGAACAGTAGGGGAAACCTGAAGATGTGTCCCGGATCATTTCAATCGATTCAGCGTCCAAAATTTACTGGAAAATGATACCCCACAGTACCAGAAATCTCGAAAATTTATTTTTTGAAATTCACATTTTGACGTCCAGGGTGATTGTACTCCCTGCCCTCACTCTCAAATGAGTTGTACATATTATGATGCTCAAAATAGAAACCCGTATCCCCGCTGGACTGTTTGAAAAACAACTACGCTATAAAGTTTATTTTGATTTTTGATCCGCGAATATAATATAAGCAAATAATAAACAATACAACAAATAAAAGAATAAACAAATTTCTTCTTCTTCGTCTCCTATTTTACTGGGAACGTTGTGAGCATAATTGGTGCAATTTAATCGTGAATAATTGATTACCTTGCAGCTGCATTATGCGAACAAGATAGAGCATTACTTAATTGTCACGACCTTACTATCTTCGTCTCAACTTAAAACATAGAAGAATGGAGAGCACTTTGTTAAGATTAGCTTGGAAAGAATTGAGGTGCGAGAGCTGAGGCTTTGGATAGAGGAAATAGGATGGAAATTAAATGAGGGTCTCAATAGGGATAGTGCGCAGGGGAGCGAGAAATGAATGAAGACGGAAGAAGAAAGGTTGATGAAAAATACTGTGCTCAGAAAATTTCCGCGATCTTGAATTGCTTCCACCAGGGCAGGTGGATTTTGATTTCAGTGGCACCGTCATGATCGTTATTGTCTAGGTATTCTTTAAAAGATTGAGTGAGAAAAATATTCTTGTCATAATTCCTGGAGTCATCAGTTTCAAGCAGATCATTAGGTGACATAACTGTAAATCATTACAAGCTTCATTTGAAGCCATCGACGCATGAGAGTGCAAATCGAATGGTTCCATTTCAGAAGTTGTGGAAAATGCTTTCTCTAGAAGACCGAGTCGAGGTTGACTATTTCTCGGTGAACGTATACGTAGGTGTTGTGGACAAACATAAATGACGCTTTTAGCCCTCCCCAATAACCCGGAGTAATATTGGCTCGTAACAAAACCCCAACGGCCACTCTCGGCTCCTGGGGACGTTTGTACAGTGTGTTCAAGACTATCAGGCTTTCATTTCCAACTCTGTGGCTATCTTGCACGTGGGAAATCTTTACCTCATTACCTTCAATTTGGTAACTGGTCTATTACATCTGCTAGTTTTATATACTCGATGCCTAACTGCTTCATTTACCTAAATACCACTAATAAGCCTATATTAAACAATAATTAAGCCAATTAGGTATATATTAATGTAAGCCACTATATTTACCTAAATACCACTATACCAAAATACCACCTAAATACCACTATACCAAAATACCACCTAAATACCTATACCAAAGACCATGGCTAATGCCTTTAATCATTTCTTCTCGACGATTGGGGAAAGCATAACTAAATTCGTAACTGACGACAAACTTTCATCAGCGCGAGTACCTGAAGCCTTCTCAGATCGAGAATTTTCTTGAGGTAACAGAAGAAGACGTTGAGCGTGTAATCGATAAACTACGAGGAGGCACGAGTCCGGGTGTAGATAATTTCAGCACCGAACTGATGAAAAAGTTTTAGGACCTCTTGGCTGTTCCATTGATGGTTTTCGCGAGAACTGCTTCCCTTCGGCCTATAAGAAAGCATTGCTCGTCCCGCTCTTCAAGAAGGAGAAGATCCTACGGACCTGCAAAACTATCGTCCAAAATGCTTTTATCAACTGCGGCAAAAGTCATCGAGCGATTGGCTAAGGACTATTTTGTGAAGTACTTAGAAAACCACAATTTAATTAGCGATAATCAACACGGCTTTAGGAAAGGTAGAATCACTAACGATGCAGTATGCTACATGACTGCAACCATACTGAAATCATTGGACGTTGGGAAAAAAGTAATTTGCATCTATCAGGACCTGACTAAAGCATTTGACACGGTTTCCCATAGAAAGCTGGTCACGGCCGTAGAGAACTGGAGTTAACCGCGGATTTGTCACATGGGCAGCAAGGTACTTGGAATGCAGGAGTCACTACACTGAAATTGGACATGTTATCAGCGATCGTGAACCTGGCAGACGTGGAATCCCGCAGGGGACGGTCCTCGGACCAATATACTTCCTGATATACATGAACAGGCTGCTTGAACTTTTCACAGAAGGAGCTGTATCATTCGCCGATGATACTGCGTATATTATGTCTGGCAATCGCTGGGACCAAGCAGTCAGAAAAGCTGAACAATGCATCCATGCATCAGTGTGTCCACGACTAGTTTCATCGCATTTTCAATGAGAGAAGCGGAGAATCCTAATATTGGCAGCATAAAGTGCAGAATGCGATCACTGGGAATTTGCCTTTGTCCGACGATCACGCAGGTATCTTCGACTCGATATTTGGGGGTGGATGTCGATCAATGTCTTCGTTGGGATCAGCATGTGAAGAACCTAACATCGAAAATGAGAAAATTGGTGTGTGTCGGGAAGTAAGTAATTTTTTGTCAAACGAGGTGCGGAAGATGCTCTATTTTGCGCTTGTCCAGTCTCGGATAATTCACGGTGTGTCGGGATGGGGGGGGGGGGGGGGGTTTTACTCGACGCAGTGTACCTCGTGTAAAAACTTCTCATCAAAGTCCTGCTGAAGAAGCCACTTCGGTACTCAACTGAAGTTCTCTTTGAAGAATTCAAGGTGATGAAGTTCAGAGATCTCCGAGACACAGCCATCATCACAAAAACATTCAGGGATGCTCAGAGAAATGAGCTTCAATTCCTGGAAGAAGGATGCACCAGAATACGGAAAAAACTCCTACTAAAATTCCTTTTCGGAAAACACTACACGGTCAACAGGCATATGACTACAGAGGTGCCAAATTGTTTAACGCTCTGCCTAACATTAGAACGATAGGCAAACTTGATGCCTTCAAAAAGGAGCTCAAGGCCTATGTAGGAGTTGAGAACAAATCATAGGTCATTCCAGTGGTTTCAATCGTTTATCACGTGTACATTAGGTAACTATTATTACCCTTCATGAATTTTCCAAGTACTTAGGCATAACGTATTCAAAGAGAAGGGAGTAGAATATGGAACTCCTTCCCCACAGCCTTGTAACTTCGAGTGGGGAGTAGCAAAAGAATTATTTTGTATGTCTTATAATGTACACAGTTTTATAAATAAAAGCAATTAAAAAAAAAAAAAATTACAATAGGATTTTTGGTTGAACACAAACATTGATTGAAAGTCTTTAGCATTAGGTTGTAATTGGCCAAATAAAATTTTTTTTCCGAAGTAGGGAAATGTCCGGAAGGGAGGATTGCCAGTCCTATAACCCTGTAGAAAAAAAATTACGCAATAAAAATCCCACGTCTATTAATCCTATAAATGCCAGTTTAGGAAAGATATATTAGGGTGATAATAGGAATGCATTATCACGTTATTATATATTATGATCTGATTCGAGGAGAAGATGATGACAGCCCTATCATCATGGGAGAGGCCTTCTATGCAGAAATAGCGAATAGCCGGAATGGAGATGTTACTTCCATAACCATGACGAATCACTAACTGAGTGATTGATTAGATTCATTGAATTTCAATGGTTCCGCCTCCACCATGACCCAGATACCATGTTGAGGTAAAGTACGTTTGGCCCCAAAACCAAATTTACCGAGTTAGTCGTGTACTTTATTTATGAAAGTCGTGGAAATGATAACTTCGTTGTGAATTAAACTTGAAGAGACCATCAGTCATTTTCGAGGATTTATCTTTACGTATTTGAAGAAAGGTTAGTCACGCACGTTGCAATCCTAAATTATCTGCAGGTGCACGCTACAAAAATACCACAAATTATGTATACATTATGAAAATGAATCAACAAAAAAAGCTAATGGAAATAAAAGTAGGATGGCAAATTAATCATTTTGTTAAATAAAAAGGCATTTCGGTCGCGTGTGAATGATTATATATGATTATAAGAAGGATTCTCTGTTTGGGCTTTTGGTTGGTTATTCCTTGAATAATCAACCTATGTTTTTATGCAAAGGAGGAAAATTATACCCCACACGCCTAGGTACCAGAAATCCCGAAAACACATATTAAACCTCGGACCAGGCGCATAGAGACTCATTTCTTCAACATGGGGGAAATGGGAAAAACAGTGGGTGCAGCGGGTCCCAGACCCATTTCCAATCGATTCAGGATCCAAAATTTTGTGGAAAATGATACCCCACACGCATAGGTATCAGAAATCTCGAAAACACATATTCAAAATGGGTAATATATACCCAATTTGACCCATAACGTCTTCCAGTAGGTGCCAATCGTTCTGGGACCTATTTTATTGGATTCAGCGTCCAAAATTTAGTGGAAAATGATACCCTCCTCGCCTAGATCGCCCGAAACCCAAAAAATTTTTTCAAAATACACATTTTGACCGCTACCCCACTCAAATTGGGTCAGGGGTCTGTTCCCGGCCTAGAACGGTCCTCGAAACTTCTCAGCCCGATCGGACCAAATTTGGGCGGGGTAGGGGTCAAAATGTGCGAGATTTTGGGCGATGGATTTTTTGGGGTTTTGGGTGATCTAGGCGAGTAGGGTATCATTTTCCACTAAATTTTGGACGCTGAATTCAATAATGGGTCCCAGAAAATTGGCGACACCAACTGGAAGACGTCATGGGTCAAATTATGTATTTATTACCCATTTTGAATATGTGTTTCGAGATTTCTGATACCTAGGCGTGTGGGGTATCATTTTCCTCAAAATTTTGGATCCTGAATCGATTGGAATGGGTCTGGGACCCGCTGCACCCACTGTTTTCCCCATTTCCCCATGTTGAAGAAATGAGTCTCCATGCGCCTGGTCCGAGGTTTAATATGTGTTTTCGGGATTTCTGGTACCTAGGCTGTGGGGTATAACTTTCCACTAAATCTTGGACGCTGAATTCAATGAAGGGGTCTCAGAACGATTGGCACCCACCGTAAGAAGTTATGGGTCAAATGGGTATGTATCCACCCATTTTGTATGTGTCAAGATTTCTGGTGCCTAGGCGTGTGAGGTATCATTTTCCACTAAATTTTGGACTCTGAATCGATTGGAATGGGTCTGGGACCCGCCACACCCACTGTTTCCCCCATTCGAGGAATAACCAACCCGTGTGTAATAATTCGCAGGGTTTTTTCTACTCCACGAAGTGAAGTGTTGGAATAGATGACAGTTGATAATTGCAAGGGGAAACAGTAGCGATCAGTGTTGCAGATGATCTTCGAAGCATTTCCCGAACAATATCCTCGAGCTTCGTGATGGACTATCGCACCGTTCGATCTCGTAATTGGAAAAAAGTCAATCGGGGATACGGTAGTGGCCACTAGGTCGGCGATCGATATCATCCTATTCCATCGGTACAATCAAGAGGAAAGCCGAAGTGAATCGCTTCCAACAGAAAATGATATCAGAACCAGAAAATCCTATAGGACTTCTATGACTACAAGAATGAGGATTTCTCGAGTTGAGAAGACTCTATCGTATAAATCTCTTATCCATCAAGAGCAAACGAGCGTTTTCTATGTCGTGATATTTTGACCTTCCATAATATTTACTAATCTTTCAACTCTGATTGGGGTTATCTACCTATTTTAATTGATATTACGGCGTATAATGCAGGTTATCAAAAGCTCACCTAAAAGTATTCAGAATACAAGATCTATGCTGAAAATTGTTGGTCTTCAGTTCAGAAAGAGGTACGTTCTGGAACCTTCCTGATTTCATTAAATGAAAATGACTTATAGACAATAAAAGAATATGATCTAATCTATTGAATATGTATTTGATTCAACCGATATCTACGTACCAATCTATATACGATATATACGAGTCATATACAATCTATGTACCAATCAAGTTGAATATACCCTATGAAGATATATCAACAAGACCTGGAATTAAATGGAAATATCACAATTTATACGGCCTCTGCTAGGACCGGAAGACTTATTATTCTCTCAAATTATTCATGTCCCTTGAAAGCCGCTTTCAGAGGCAAAAATAGATGCCTATCGCCATTTCTTTCATATTTTTGACCGATTAGGACTGGAGCAATAAAAAGAAGCGGACGACAGCTTAGGTTTCATTTTGTCTTCTTTTCCATTCACGAAAATGGTTCACCACTTCATCTCATTCTCCACTTAAATTGTTTGTAATGCTAACAAGACCGTAACAAGAGTATTCAGTTGCCTCCTTTTTTTCCTTCTTCGCGTTAATTTCGTATAATTAATTGGTTGGCATTATGTGGTGTTTTTTTTCAGTAGGCCGCTGGAAAAAATATGATAGCCACGATCTGGATTTATAAACCGTTGACTGGAACGCTCTTGGTACACAATTTCATACATTTTAGTTCTTCATTAGGCTACCAGACTTCTTTGTTTATTGCATGCAATCTAAATGTGCACAGATTTAGCCAAGGTTGAGAACATTTCGAAATCCTTGGGTGAAGGCTATTACTGTTGACTAGTGTCGTGGTCTTCTAAAAAATAAATTACTTTCCTGCAGCTATGCTCTCATTCTGGCAAACACCGAGAGCACTAGTTGTAATTTATTCTCTCTTGTTCAAATTTTATTTCCAACAATGGTCTTTCTGCCATGTAATATTCGAAATCATTATCTTGAGCATCTGACCTCCTCATTTTCGCATGATATCTTCCTAAAAGTGCATTCCTAATGAGATATTGCATTTTTTCTGAATACATATTATTTTATTGTATACCTATTGTAGTATAGCTATTCCATTTTCCGGCGTAATACTCGTAATCCATTTTCCCTACTTAATTTAAAACATGACAAAAATCGGATTATCCGACAAAAAAATGACCACATTGAGGGAGATTCTGACTCCTCAAGTGTTGCGTCAGCCTTTGTAATGAAGAGCATCTTAATTTAGGATGCCGTCTAAGTGCGTTACGTGGGGGAATGCAATAAAAGAAGCAAATGTATGTGAAAAGGCGTCAACTAGAAGGCAAATGAGTAAAACGGAAAGATCAATGTATTTCTAAACTCATTGGCATTCTTTCAAAGGATACATTAATTCATTGGTACACATGATGCCACTTATCATTCTGCCAACAAGTTTGTAGTAAAAACAGGAAGATATTTATTTTTCAAAGTGTATTCCAGTGAGACGTTTGACATTTTACTGTGAAAAGCAGATGGCAATAGCGCTGGACCCGCCATCTTGAATCCATTTTGGTCCTGATTGCCCATCCGGTATAATCCCTTCACGTTTATCTCGACCCCGCACACCGCCAGGGCCCTTGTACCTATTGTTAGCATTTTTCCTTTGAGAAGGCCCACGTTACGAACGCTTCACTCGACCAGACCAGTCTTATCGAGAGGTTTTTCGTACAGTGGATTTTCGTCTACCTCCATAATCATGCCAATCCTATCTTAACGAAGAGTGGCCACTCATGCAGATACACATGGTACACAATCAATATACAAAGGGACGTTGGGGCAACTTTGTGGTTTGGATGGGCACCATGGTGGGTTTAGGCTCATCAACGATGTAAGCTTGAAGGAACCTTTCCTGAAGACTAGACGGTTATGTGGGTCCGAATGCATTGAAACACTTTTCCCGTCACTAATACGTGAGCACTATAAAATAAGTCACAATTTATCACTGTATCTATCACAGGAACACACGAATAATTGTTTTGTAGCCGAGTCTCATACTTACTGAGCTTTTCCAAGAGAATATTTATATATTAAAAAAAAAAAAAAAAAAAAAAATTATCGAATGGGGGAAACAGTGGGTGTGGTGAGTCCCGGACCCATTCCAATCGATTCAGGGTCCAAAATTTAGTGGAAAATGATACCCCACTCGCCAAAATAATCCATTTTTCAAAAAACACACTTTGACCTCTACCCCGCCCAAATTTGTTTCGATCGGGCTGAAAAGTTTCGAGGACCGTCCTAGGCCGGGAACAGACCCCTGACCCAAATTTCAGATTTTTAGAAAATTTGAGCCGAACCGGAGAGGTTGACCATTTGCAGGAAAACATAGGTTGATTATTCAAGGAATAACCAACCAAAAAAAGGTGTTTTCCAAAGCACAGTTTTCCTAGAAGTTGGCTTTGCAAGTGCGATTTTCATTCTAGCTCACATTCAATTTCATAGTGTTCAGGGTCGTCTCTGAAATTTCCACGTTATTGTCCCTTTCGAAAATAATAATTCGTTATCTTCGAGATAATTAGCTTGCTCTTCCAGCCATTCATAACCGGCTAAGTCATTTTAATTAATTTATTTTGTTTTTCCTACAGGGTGGAGCCTAATTACACGGTGGGTTCTCCCAGTGGGATAATTTTTTTCCGTGGGTACTTTGCCTCTATCGTTCATTTAATCCGCGTTAACCTTCACAGAGCATTGTGCCGCTTATTCATCGTCCTTTTGCCTTGAACCGACAGACTTCAGAAAAATTGTATTTTGTCTGAGCTGGGATTAGAGTGGAGCGTTTTAGCGTTTGAAGGAATTCAGAGCTGCAAATCACCTTTTCAACGTGTTACTTAATGTGAGAACTTGCACCTTTCCGGAGACATCGTGCGATTGTACTTGTAAGACATTTTTATCGAGCCCTGATCAGGAAAACGGACCAGATTTACGCTCTAAAGAGTCATATCTCTTCAATGACTAATGAATGTATGAAACGTTTTTCTTTTGAAAGCTTATTTCAAAACTTCTATTACCTATGATCGCAGTGTATCTTTTTATTCAAATCATTTCCCCTCATTTTCTGACTTATTCCGTTTTGAGGGCTGCTTACAAGACAACCCTGCAAAGCCTGCTGTGACTTGTCGTCAGCTACTCCTGTAAGAAAGGCCTTGTTAACCTTGACCCTGACTTTTGTGGATGATAGGCGACTGCCTCCTAACTAATGGATGCGACAGTCCGTGGGAGGATGGATAGATGAGTTAGGTGGATGTATTATAGCGTTTCCCTGTTCTGGAAAGTCGACTCTCCGGGCGGTTGGCGCCAACGCAGACGTTCCATTTGAGGGGATCCGGTCGCTGGGGACGGCCGAACCGAAGAGGCCATCGTGAGCGATTTATGTGTACAATCAGAAGAAAAAAGGGATGCGTGATGCCTCCTGTGCGTACTAGGTGTCTAAGTATTTCACCAAATTCACCTTACGACGTGGCTGGATCTTTTTTCCCCCTATCCGTACCCCGGTCACGATCACCAATATTCTCTCTCCTTTTTCAATAAAATTTGGTTGCCAAACTCATAGTTTAGTCTCTTTGAACAAAAACGATCTGCTCAAACATCGGTAGACTCTCTTTCACT
Source organism: Cyrtorhinus lividipennis (assembly GCA_019603395.1). Classification (NCBI taxonomy): domain Eukaryota; kingdom Metazoa; phylum Arthropoda; class Insecta; order Hemiptera; family Miridae; genus Cyrtorhinus; species Cyrtorhinus lividipennis. The sequence continues at coordinate 13,441,290 of CM034008.1, forward strand.
GCTTCTATCTAAAGGAGCCTCTACACGATCAGTTTTACTGACAGCCTGGTCCCTCCGAGATTGACGTGAGGTGATTGAAGGAGCAAACTGATCGTCCAGGGGCGTGAGTGATGGTTGAGTCAGTGCTGAAAGAAATCTTGAATTTCGGACTGACTGAAGCAGCAGACTGATCGTGTAGATGGGTGATTGAGTCAGTTCGTCTCAGTCACGAGCGCGGCACCAAACATTTCGGATGTCGGCCCTGGCAGCGCAGATTGAGCAGCAGGTGGACCGTTTCCATTATGATCACTTCCAGTGTTTGAGGAGCAATCGCAGACATGAACTTTAGGTCTAGGTACCTCTAGGTTATTGACATCTCTGTGTCGCGGGAATAGATTCTCGCATAAATGTGCCACTCTTTTCAATTTTTGGCCGCACCAACTCCAATAACTTATCGAAACTTTTTTCGTTCATTCGAAGAATGTTTTTATAATCTTTTGGTTCCGTTTCACGCAAAACATTGAGCAAACGATCGTGAGTGAATCGATTTCTCAGCTTGTACCATTCCTTCGACCATCATCGTTTCCTCTTCTGGTCATTCTTCCTTTTTTTTCAACGCTATAATCGTCAAAGCAAGGAAGCCCAGATCACTTTTCGAAGGCATATTGAAAAAAAGCAATGCCCTTGAGGGCTACGACAGCACAGAAACTCGACTACGAATGAACACTGAAAGATTGACTGAAGCGCCACAGCGTGATATCAGTAAAACCACTGATCAGTAAACTGTCAGTAAAACTGATCGTGTAGAGGCTACTTAAGGTTTACCTGATCATTATGGTTGAACATCACAACTCAAGCAACACTGCCATCTGGTGGCCCCCATACAACTCGGTCCTGTCCGGATCCTGATCTGTTCCCTGCTCGGCTTGTTTCCAGAATGATCTCATTCGGATGTTCTTTCATTTTGTCTCGGATCAACAATTATAGAGTTTTATACAACAATAGTGTTTCTCTTCCTCAAAAACCCACTTGATGAATCAAGATTACTCTTCCAAGGCCACATACCTACTTGAGTTCCACTAAGACCGTATGTCGTCTTCTACTGGTATTTTCTGATTGTCCAAGAAGCAGGTACATAAGCGGTCAAATATCCTAACTTCTTGATGAATCAGGGACAAATCGAGTACGGAACACCCATGAGGTACGCGTGTGATGGCGCAAGGTCAGGTGAATTGTCTTCCAAATGACTTGAGGGATCAGGAGGTTAAGTCACTGCGGAATCAAGTGACAGTAGAATGAGGGTTATTACAAATGAGAAAGAAAAAAAATGATTTGTGACTTGTCTCTAGTGCTTCTAGCACGTCATTTTTCATCAGAGGGAAATTCCTTCTCCCACAATAGGTAACTGAAACTGTGTCTATACGCATCATCTGGATGGGGAATCCTCAACATTGACGTAAAAAATTGTTTCAGTTTTGGCAGCAATCGACCCCTAGCGAAGGTTCGTGGGTCTTTCACGTGGTAGAACTTAGGAGAGCACAAACGAGAAGGATCGATCTTCTCAGTGATTCAAGCGACCCGAGGGAGGACGATTTCCTCCAAATGAAGGTTAAACGGTCGTTGGGTGTCCACCGAAGCGAACACTAACCCGTGTAGTCGATGATTGGTTGTGGGAACCCTCGAACGGGAAAGGAGCTAACTCGTTAGCTAGGTTCTCTATAGATCCTTTGAAGCCTAACGTACATGGAAATTTGCCTGTGAGTGCCTTAAATATATTACAAATGTTGCTATAAATATATTAACCGCCCTAGAAAGGATATCTAGCCTCCCAACATACATGGAGATGAACTAGTGCCCTATCCGTCAAAATTGATACTTCGATTCAATTTTTTTTTTCTTTCAGAGTGGCAAACTGATCATCCCTTAAAAATTTAGGATGATGAAGGGTTTCAAAAATACCAAATATCGCTCATAGTGGAAAAACAAAAACCCCATTACCCGCTATCTGCACATTTGAAGCGCTATAACACGATCCATTCCTGACGTGATCCAGTGAACTGGAAACATGACGTGAAGCCCATCACAGCCACTAGAAAGCGCTCTAGAGGAGTGAGAAAATTTCGAATTAAATTCGTGGATTCCAATTTAAAACGAATTGAGTTCATCCGTAGAAGAAGGAAAAAGTTAACTCTCAGCTTAGATCTTCATTTAGCTGGGTTCTCATTCACGGATTGAAGTGCTTCCGCATTTCGCTTCTAAAATAATAATTTTTAGTTGCTTGATTCTTCAATAGGTCAATGGTTAAGTTGGTGAATGAAACTGGTTAGCTGAGAATGAGAATAATTCCCTATTTATCAAAGTACGCTCGAATAAAAATCATCCTAGGGGATGATGGGTTCTTCTTCTCCAGACCACGCATTCCCTCTTCGACGAAAAAATATTTTCACTGACAGAGTTCACCTGGTTAAAAAGTTCGAATCATCACATTCCATTTCGATTCACGCAAGAAACCTCAAGTTAGAGGCCGTGAAAGGTCTGCCGAAATCCACCTACTTCCTTCCAGGGCTAATTCACTTTTATTCTGTTTCGCTCCGATTCTCACCCTTTTCAATCGAGAATATCGTGAGATCCGCGAAAGGAAAACGAATGAACATTCCCACCTTGATCTTTCACTTGAGAAACATTCCGAACAATTCACTGAGAAAGAATAAGAATGAATTGACGAAATCAATCGGATTTATTACTCACTGAATAAAAACCCAGCGTTCTCATGCCTGAAATAGAATTCCCCGATTCGCGGAAAATTAACATTCGACCGATTGTTGTCAAAATCCGAAATTTCGGCCTATGACCATTCTTCAGATTGCCCTTGGTTCCCAATCTTTTCAGCCCAATCGCCATAAGCGTTGGCAGGGTACGGGTGAAAACGGCTACTTATTTTTAAAACGCTGCAAATTCTTTTACAGGGGTTGGTAATTCCTTGGAACTGGAGCATGAAGACTCATTCCAGTCAATTCAAAATCTAGTAGAAAATGATACCCTAAACGCCTAGGTACCCGAAATCAATCGAAATGGGTAGATAGATACCCATTTTGACCCATAACCTCTGGCACTATGTGCCAATCTTACCCGTCTCATTGGATTCAGCGTCCAAAATTTAGTGGAAAATGATACCCCACTCGCCTATTAGCCATAAGTCTCATAAGTCCATTTCTTGAAGTACACATTTTGAGAAAATTGTCTTTGGTCAAAGAACATTGAACAACAGTAAAATTTGAACAACGATTTTTCTTTGATCCTAGTTTTGTTAAGAAAGATTTACAGAAAAATGATCTACACTCCAGCATCAAGTATTGTCTACAAGCGTTCAAGCAAAATCCCATGCCATCGATAAACCTTGGGCAGGTTTGGATTCGTTTGACCATTAACATCGTGCGTTTTCATCTGATGCACTATGCTGTTCTCCTGAGGTCTTCCGCTTCAGCGAAGGGCAATTTGAATTCCTGTGTGACCGCAGCCATTACAGGAGAAATTGAATGTCAGGTCCCTAGTGCTTAATCGTGTTCGAACAGTTTGATTCATTGTAGCGCTTCTGATCGCTGTACCTCTGTACTTCAGTAATAAGAGACAAAGCCGTCTAAACCCTATGCTACAAGGCTGCAGCTCCCATTGCACAATAGTTTCACAAGCTCTATAAGCTGTCTCATTACCGTGTTTAGTACAATAGGAAGTGGAAAATCAAAAAGCCTCACAGAAAAAATAAACTAAACTAGACTAAGAATCGACGTCTTCAATCTTGATACATGAACCTGCTAGAATAGAAAATGATCTGGAAAAGGTCGTATTCTAGTGCGTGATCCTGTAAAATATCGAAACACTTTCGAGCCAACACAAATGTTTCTTCTCATACTGCACCTTAAGGATAGGTTAGTGTTCCTTAGAGAAGACAATAACGGCGTTTTATGGGACAAACAACGCTATCCGGGGCCTTCAAGTCACTATTGCTTTTTTTTTTTTTTTATTTGCTTGAAGTCGCAAAAGCGGAAAGACCTATACGATATGTTGTATGTAGTATATTCCACGACGTAATATAACGTAATATAAGTCTACTTCATCTTCTTGTTCTTCAAAATAGAACTCGTTAAACTTCTCTCCTGGTTTATTGGTTCAGTATCTCGGTGTTTGTAATTAAAAAAAAAATTCGCGTTTCTAACTGTTTAAGTGGGGTATAATATCGATCCAAAGATGAATGCCTATCCGACGATATTGAGAATGAGGTCATAAAATAATACCGTGCCCTATACGCATTTTCATTCTAAGAAGTTAGGAAGACAAAAACCACTGCAAATTCTTACACACGGGTTGGTTATTCCTCGAATGGGGGAAACAGTGGGTGTGGCGGGTCCCGGGCCCATTCCAATCGATTCAGGGTCCAAAATTTAGTGGAAAATGATACCCCACACGCCTAGGCACCAAAAATCTTGACAAAATGGGTAATATATACCCAATTTGACCCATAACTTCTTTCAGTGGGTGCCAATTGTTCTGAGACCCATTTGTTTTGGATTCAACGTCCAAACTTTAGTGGAAAACTATACCCCACACGCCTAGGTAGCAGAAATCCCGAAAACACATTCAAAATGGGTAATATATACCCAATTTGACCCATAACTTCTTCCAGTGGGTGCCAATCATTCTGGGACCCATATGATTGGATTCAGCGTCCAAAATTTAGTGGAAAATGATACCCAACTCTCCTAGATCGCCCAAAATCTCGCACATTTTGACCCCTACCCCGCCCAAATTTAGTCCGATCGGGCTGAAAAGTTTCGAGGACCGTCCTAGGCCGTGAACAGACCCCTGACCCAAATGCCAGATTTTTAGAAAATTTTCTACTATCGAAAACTACCGGCGGACGGCGGACGGACATTGACCTTTTTTGATCTAGACACCATGAAACGTCCAGAAAAAATTTTTGAGCCGAATCGGGGAGGTTGACCTTCAATGTTATCATGAAAACATAGGGTGATTATTCAAGGAATAACCAACCAAAACGGACAAATCTATGTCAAACGGATGAAACCCTAATTCTTATTTCTAGCATTCTGTAGCAGAATTTTAGATTTCGAGCTCACTTACTCGATACCTATAGACATGCGTTGTTACATCTTAGAAGCTCTTTTGAATGAGGCTTTAGACAGAACTTGGATGTATCGTTCACAATATTTTAGTTGCTTTACGTATCTAAACAAAAAATCAAATAACTGAGCCATGAAGCACATTTCACTGTCTATTCTGCAGCGGTGATGCGTTCTTTCTCCCATGAGAAGAGATTGAGCTGAGATTTTGAATAGGTTGTTCCATAACAATTGGATTCACCTATGCGGGAAAAACCCTTCTTTCGCCCCTTGTGAGCTTCAGCGTGGCCTATACATACTGATCACTCGGGTCGGGCTGCTCAAGACGAGGAGAACGATCATTCTCGAGGCCTTGGAGCTCCAAAGCACGTCCTGGTCTCCTGGTGCCCACAAATGATGGATTGAATCGCAGAGGATAGTGAACGTAGGTGCGATCACTTTGAACGTCTGGAGCATCGAGCAACACTTGGCAATTCATTCTTTACGATAAAGTATCTGAAACCTTACTGCAATGTTCATAACATTCAAACTTGAATTCCTCCATGAGATTGATAAAAAAATCACCCTTGTTGGCTAATAAACTCAAAAGCTGATTGAATTTGTAGGATTTCCCTGACCTTTTTGTAAATTCAGTTATCATAAAAGTATTTATAGAAATACATATACTGTGTTGAATTAGCAGTATTTGGAATGCTTTAAATCATTCAACTACCAGAGATTGTTCTCTGTTATGATTGTGCCGTCAATGGAAAGGAAATTCAACGTAAATCCAAAAAATGCTGCAAATTACAGGTGTTGGTTATTCCTCCAACCAGGAGCATGAAGACTCATTTCAATCGATTCAGCGTCCAAAATTTAGTGAATAAATAAATAATAAATAATAAAAATTAAGTGGTGTGGAGTATTGCCACCTAGGTTTGGCTCCATACATCCCAGCACCTGTCCCTGTTACCATTCTGGACCCATCAGCGTACCAGATCAGATCACTGGGACAGCACTGTATGACCCTTCGCCCCGCAGAAGTCATTGACGACTTATATTGGTGGGGTTTGGAGGGAGTTCTGGACATGACATCAGCCACCATATCTAGTAGAGGTGTGTTTATCTCTCTCAGAATTGTAGAATGACCCTGGTGGGTTGATTCCCGCCAAGTTCCATTCCATTTCGGCCTCAGGGAGGCCTTTGCAGCCTCTCCCTTGATGAAGGGGATCATAGGAGGCAGGCCCAGCAGTACCTCCATGGCGGCTGTAAGAGCACCATGCATGGCTCCTGTGATGGTTAGGCAGGCTAGTCTCTGCACACTGGTGAGGGAGCGATAGGCCCCCGAGTTAGCCCTGACTCACCCTTGAGAACCACGTCATGAACTGCGTGAAAACCGTCGCATTGTAGTGTGTTTTATTTCACCCTTCGTGAGCTGAGGGACTCATGTGTTACTACACGGGCCAACGCGTTGAGCCGTTTTTGTCGCGACTTGAGTTTCACCTGAGTCTCGAAAAGCTCTCTCCTGTCGAGCCCATTACGAGAGCTCAAAAAGGAATTCCGAGCCCTTTAGTTCACCTCTATATGTAACCAAAGATGAAGAACAATATATATGTTCTTGTCTTACTCTCTAAAGGCACACGTCAGCCATTCCTTTCAACAGTTGTGGAGAATTGCAGCACTCGTCCTGAGGCGTAATTTCATCTGCAAAGTCAGGTATTCCGCGCTTTGTTCAGCCCTCGTGATCAAAATACTCGTAATAATCAAAAAGGGTACGTAACTTGCAAGTTCAGAGAAATGTCAGATCGTTCTGCCGATTTAATACGATTCGTATGGTCAATTCAGCCAAAACATGGCTCGTCCTTTCATAGGCGTATACGTCTTTGATGGTGGCCCAGAGATATATGAAGGACACCCGTAAAACCCGTAATTCAAATCCTATTGCCATTACAATGCGCCTCTTTTAATTTATTATTCTCTGAACGATATAGTTTGTTTGTTTTCATGGAGGTCAATCTCTCCGATTCGGTAAAAAATAAGGCATTTTTGTTTCATGATACGTTGCTTTTCACAGTAGGCATTTATATCAAAATTCAAAATTATTTTTTCAGATGGAGTTGAGTCCAGTAACCGATGATTGAAGCAGGGTTCAGTTTGAAATGTTGGTATTTTGAAGATTTTTCTTTTGGTTAGTTATTCCTTGAATAATCAACCTGTTTTCGTGCAAATGGTCAACCTCTCCGATTCGGCTCAAAATTTTTTTCTGGACGTTTCATGGTGTCTAGATCAAAACCCTGCAAATTATTACACACGGGTTGGTTATTCCTCGAATGGGGGAAACAGTGGGTTGGCGGGTCCCGGACCCATTCCAATCGATTCAGGGTCCAAAATTTAGTGGAAAATGATACCCCACACGCCTAGGTACCAGAAATCCCTAAAACACATTTATTCAAAATGGGTAATAAATACCCAATTTGACCCATAACTTCTTCCAGTGGGTGCCAATCGTTCCGGGACCAGCCAAAAGGTCAATGTCCGCGCCATTTTCGGTAGTAGAAAATTTTCTAAAAATCTGAAATTTGGGTCAGGGGTCTGTTCTCGGCCTAGGACGGTCCTCGAAACTTTTCAGCCCGATCGGACCAAATTTGGGCAAGGTAGGGGTCAAAATGTGTTTTTTGAAAAATGGATTTTCGAGATTTTGGGCGATCTAGGCGTGTGGGGTATCATTTTCTACTATATTTTGGACCCTGAATCGATTGGAATGGGTCCGGGAGCCGCCACACCCACTGTTTTCCCATCCGAGGAATAACCAACCCGTGTTAAGAATTTGCAGTGGTTTTTAGACCTGGACGTGAGGGTATATTTTCCACTGAATTTCGGACGCTGAATCGATTGAGCCTTTTTTCAATTACATAATTGTTCTATAGATCCCAGGATACTCCCCTCCTTTCCTACACTAATAAGATACACTTGAAAGAATCGACGTGAAGTAATTTGCGACAGTTTTCCCGTAGTACCTACCCCCCTTTTTGAGACATTCTTATCGCATCAGTCTCAAAATTGGGTTCATAACCCGATATGCATTTTCTTGTGATGAAAAATTCCGTAGGAAGGAACAATCTTACGACGTGGAAATTCGACAAAATATTTTCATATTCCGCGTGTGGGGAGAGAAGACGCTGTGGTGAACGCGTGCTCAATGTTCCGTGCGAAAGATCCAAGCTCCAAGTATACAGAATATGGTGGAAAAGGTCGGTATGAAAGGGTCACGACAATGATCTGCGCATCATCATTGTTGTGTAGAACCCCGAAAGAAGCTCAAGAAGAGCCCACTCGTCTTTTCCGATTCATGGAAATCCGCTTTTCTCAAGTGTTTTCTCCGCATGAGCCCAATTGCGGATCAGTGACGCCAGTCGACCACAACTGTACACAGATTAGCATTATTTATATATATTTATGAAAAAATTTTATTATCTATTTAATATATAAAATTCTCGTGTCACAGCTTTAGATGCCATACTCCTCTGAAATGACTTGACCGATTTTGATGAAATTTTTTGTGCTTATCCGGTATCTATGAAAATTGGCCAACATCTATTTTTCATCCCCCTAAATGTTAGGGGTAGTCCACCCCTAAATTTTTGTTTGTTTATTTTCAAACTTTTGTTCCAATTTGGTGTCTACCCTAAGTGTACATCCTAAATTGGAGGGTCCCAATTGGATGGTGCGATTGATCGTGCAATAAATCCACCTAAAAATACACTGCATTTTTTGAATTGTGTAATCGTGCGGATGATTTTGGTGCCTTTGAACGAACATTACTCAATTCACAAGTACCACGCTATTTCACATGGACTCTAACAAAAACATGATGCCCCGCAAGCAAGGCTCACCAGTTGCTGCATGTCTCAATTTATTTAAATCAACGCCTTGGGCGATCATTTACAGTCAATCCAAGACACACGGAGTGCTTTTATCTTCGACTGTTGTTGGTTAATGTTACTGGCCCTTTATCATTTCAAGATATACGTAAAGTGAATGGGCAACAATATCCTTGCACTCGGCTTGCTGAAAGACAACCAGTGGGAATGCACGCTTGCTGAAGCTGCATTGGACTGTACAGCAAATTCGTCTACTTTTCGCTATAGTGTTGACTACATGTTTCCCAGCCCGAGCGCAGATATTATGGGAAAATCATAGTTTTAGGAGATGTCTACATGTGTCACTTCTGACCCAGGAAATTATTTATATGGCAAAATAACGTTTGCCGGGTCTGCTAGTAGTACATAATATTTGAAATTGGGTACAGTAGTTTTTTCTTATTCATTTCCACATTACAGTTTTTATTCTATCGACACACTTTTGCCCAAATATTCTCACCAAAGAGATTAGTCGCCAATTTACATTGAGGACGACGTTGTGGAGACGTTTTCAAGTTCATCGTTATGTCCGTCACGTTGGAAGACGAGTGAACTCGAGACAACCACACAGTGTCAACTACAGAATATAAAGTCGGATAAACTGAGACCTTCTGGCCTAGAGGGATCTGCCTTTGGACGGCTTAAACAAAAAAGCCGTTTATCTTAATCCCAAAATCCTCTTACCCACCCGAGAGGTAAAAACGGTGAATTGTTCAACGAGACCCGCTGGTTGATTTAACAACTTTTTTGGTTTTTGAAGATTTAAAATTTTGAATTTCAAGTAGTTCTGAATCGGAAAAATTATAATAACTTGTTTAAATATAATGGGGTTATTGTATTTCATTGATAAGAAAGGAAACTATGAGAATTATGACGATATAAAATTAATGACTGAGTAAAAATTGTTGCTCTAAACGCATAGTTGAGTATATCTATCGGTGAGGTCAGTCCATCGAACGTCGCTTTATTTCTACTCTACTTATCTGAGATGTCTGGCGAAGGACAAAAAAAGAGAATCAGTAAATGCATATTCCGTTGAATTCCCTCTTCAACGTTAGAAACAAGCGTTCTTCCAGTAGGGAATTCTCTTACACAAGGGTTGAAATGACATTGGCGCTGGGGACGGTCGTCATTGTTGATCTCTCAAATGACTACAAACCAGTACCCTGATTAAAAGCTGCCTACCAACATGCTCTGTGACAGTGTTGACGGCATTGCCTATGTTTCCGCACTCTCAGCACGTAATTGCAGCTATCCGCTCTGTTAGGCCGTGTTCCTTCATTGCATATTCAAATGATTCAGGATGGTCAGGACGGGAAAGGATTGGATCAAAGGGACTGCAAACGCCCTTTGGGATTTCGACCGTGGGACTCGTTGGATTGGGTTTTCGTCCAGGGACCCCCTTGTGGGATTGAACCGGCCAAATGGAATACCTGGTATCGACCGCAAATCAACCATAACATTGTCAATTACGAACGCACTTCTTCCCTTGTGGTCCCTTGGAGGCTTCTGGTCAAAGATTGAAATTAGCTGAGCCACTTGTCACTATTTGCACAGTCTTCATCACGACCTTAACTGAGCTGACAGAACGATAATTTTTTGGGGAACGTCGGCAGAAGCATATTTACCATCACTATGCATGCTCTTCAAGTGCATATCCATGGGTTATCTGTACGTATTCGTTATCACGCATAGTGATCATCTTCAAGACTGTTTCAAGAAAAACTTGGAAGTTTTGGATGGTTCTAGATAAGAACAGCTACCTCAAGCGTCTGAAATGTTTTCAGAGGGAAAAACTTTCCAAGATCTCACTTGTTTACGCCTGTTCCTTCCAACCCATCAAATCCACAAACTGAGGGCTCCTAAGACATTCGAGTTTCACTTCTTTGCCAAAGCAAACTTGAAATTTTAAAAAATGAAGCGTATACCGGCTCCAGTTGTTGTAGTGACGTAGACAAGTCACGGATCTAATGGAGAGACGTGCTGCAATTACTAACCAAATGAAGTGAATCAGATGCCATATGGGAATATGATAAGTCTTGTACTCTTGTCACGCTCGACATTCGAGTTGAGATGCTTGGAGAGATCGTCCGAACCTCATCTCAACTTCCTCTGGCGCTATGAAATGACGATTATACTCTGCAGAGTTGGCTCTGGATAGATGATGAGGAATTTTACAAAGGGAAGTCATAATCGCTAAAATCCTTAAAGTTCACAACGCTCTTATAATCCTTCAATCCTTAATCCACTCTACAAATAACATTAAGCCAACTAACCGTTCGCGACACAAAATCCCACCTGTTCCGAAAGCAAATAATGAAGCCACACTGAAAACACGCTGAATTATAGATCTCGCGGGTCATTTGAATTTGAAAGAGCATTCCTGGAAACCCCTCGTGAATGATGAAGTGGTTAGACCTGACGATAACTCGAGCGTAGTGAAATGCTAATAAACTCGGGAATAGTTTCCCAAGAAATTTGTCGGAACTTGATCGCAGGGGAGTAGAGTCATTGAACATAGGTAAATTATTTCCTCAAAATGAATTGCTTTCTCACCCAATTTCGCTAAGATGACGCACTGGAACTCAAATAAAAGGGGAACATTTTGGGTAAACTACGAACAATCAAGACAACATGTGAAGTTTTCATAGCATTATTGTATTAGGAAACTATTAAAAGCATAAGTTTTGTTTAACTTCAAATCAATTTTGGGAAAATAATAATTTTTAAAAATTCAATGGTTTTATAATTCATACTTGGATTCATACTTAAAACTCTTAATCATAGTTTGTGTTCAAGCTCGACCGTCTGCGGTTCCTTTATATTCAACTCTTTTCATTTTCATCCGAATAGATAACTATGCACAGGGAATACGCAGATTCTATGTCTGACTTTCGCTCATTACAATTACAATCTCCCGCCCAAGTGTTAGTTACGGTAAGTACCTAATTTTCATAACACAGACAAGCCCTTTTCAAAAGAATTCACACATGCGAAATAATCGGTTTCCAACGTATATTATTTGTCCAAAGAGAATCTCTCACAAGATGGAAAAAGATTTATGATATCTTTGCCGCCATCCACTTCAATGACCGTAATGTTAAAGTGTGACAGCGTTATCGCCTTGGCAGCTAGTCGATATTACGACTCAAAAAGGGGAAACGAGATTGTCGTGTAAAGATTGCCGTTAAACAAATTTGAAAAAAAAAAAAAAAAAAAACATGTTGTTGCCGACAACTGACAAGAGCCATCCGCGTGGGAATGTGAAGAAAAAAGTTTTCTGAAAAGCCTCAATCTGTTGGTTTTACTTCGCTCATCTGTTGCCTGTTTCCACTCCTTTCGGCGCTTCGTATTTTTCACTCGCGTGAAACGCTTTTTCCCTGTTGCGAGTTAGAAATTCTATTCAACGGCTTTTCCCGACCCTTTCGAAGCTTTTCATTCGACGGGTTATTCGCTCATTTTCACGTCGTTTTCTCTCCCGGGAAAACCATCATAGGAAGTAAGTTGGCTGGATAGTGACGAGAAAAGATGATAACTACCGTCAGACGTCATTACGTTCATAAAGTAGCGCGGCAATTTCATTCTGTCACACTTCTGAGACCCAAGGATTGCCAAGCTGAGGACCTCTCTAGGATCATAGTTAGCAATGACATACGGAATGAAAATACCAGGAATCCCGAAAACACATATTCAAATGCTGCAAATTCTTTCACATAGATTGGTTATTCCTTGGACCAGGCGCATTGAAACCCATTTCTTCAAAATTCAAAACATATCTTACCAGGAAAGGCAATCTTCCTCATTGGATGACAGAACTGAGGCACACTTTCCACTCAAACTCACTTGGGCACTGGACTAGACGGCTCTAGAACCTATGTTCTCATAGTTTGTACCCACACGCACCAAATTTGCCAATCGCGAATGAAGAAAAAAAAAAAACAAGGTAAATTCATTTGGAAATAGAGCACAGCTACACACTACGAATGGAAAGCAACTGAACTGAAGTTGAAAAGATTCCATATACCTATACCCTCCCATTGGGTTGTAGAGGGGGTGGTTTCACAGGGCAATGGCATCAGTACTCAGAAGGACTTGCATTTTGAGGAGTGGCCACCTTTGTCAACCTTGTGCTGGGAAATTGAATAAACTTGCTCACATCACTCCCATTTCCAGGAGAGGATAAGGACCTCTTTCTTCTCTTGCTACTTTCATGGAATTTCGCTGGCCTCATTTCTCTTCATTGTTAGTTTGTTGTCCTTATTGACATATGACATCTGTGGATTCTATGATTTTCACACGGTAATAGCATCAGTTCTCAGAGAACATGCAATTTGAGGAGAGACACCTGGAGGTGCAGTGCTCCTATATACCCAGTTCCTCCACGTAACTCATCTGTCACCTTTTGTCAACCATTGGTTGGGAAAACTGAAAGAACCCTGCTCACATCACTACTCTTCTGAGAATGGATGAAGACATCTGTACTTGCTCTTCACTTTCATGGAATTTGGTCTGGACTCATTTTCTCTTCATTGTTAGTTTGCCGTCCTTATTGAGTAGGACATTTTTGTGGATTCTATGGAGCACTCAAGGCACATGGACATAGTGGAAAATGATGTTTCACATAGGATTGACATTAGTTCTCAGAAGGACATGCAATTTGAAGAGAGACGCCTGGAGGTGCAATAATCTTATTTACCCTGTTCCTACCTGGTACCCTTGCCAAGACTCTTCTGTCACCTGTTGTTAACCTTGGGCTGAGATAATTGAAAATCACAGGGGTTGGCTATTCCTCAGACTAGGCACATGGAGACTGATTTAAATCGATTCAGCGTCTTTAACCCCTTCCGATGGGCGCCAATCGTTCTGGGACCCATTCCAATCAATTTAGGGTTCAAAATATAGTGGAAATGATACCCCACACGCAAAGGTACCAGAAATATCGAAAACACATTCGAAAAGGGTAAAGGAGCCCCTACACTATCAAGCCGCTTGATCAAATGCTTGACCAAATTGACCAAGATAGACACATACACACAAATTGACAATTTTGCTTTCTAGCTCTACTGGGAAGTCATTGTTTAGAGATGGGCTGTTATCAGTAACCTTCCTGCTGATAGCTGATACGCAGAACCATTTCGGTCTGCCTCAGTTAATCAAACTGAGGAAAAATTGTTTTGCCCAAAATTTGGTCCGATCGGGCTGAAAAGTTTCGAGGACCGTCCAGGCCGGGAACAGACCCCTGCTCCAAATTTCAGATTTTTAGAAAATTTCCTACTACCGAAAACGGCGCGGACAATGGACGGCGTACGGCGGACGAACATTGACCTTTTTGACCTGAACACACATGAAACGTCCAGAAAAAAAATTTAGCCAAATCGGAGAGGTTGAACATGTGCATGAAAACATAGGTTGATTATTCAAGAAATAACTAACCAAAAACGTGGAAATTTATGGATAACTTAAAGACCGATGGGAAGTTGACAGATCGGAAGTTGGAAACGTGAATAACCTTCCGAGGAGTGTGAACATAATTTCTTATAAAGTGGTGTTGGGTGAGGGTTCTGAGGCCCTTTTGATTATCGAACCGTAATGAGCCGTTACCTGTGCTTCTATCCTTTCAAAAGAACCTTCTTGAGCTGGTGTGAACGCTTATACTCGTACATTCTACGATCCCACTATGCTGCTCGACTCTTTGATGAATTGTGTTTTCGTCGCTATAAATAATGGCTGAAACCAAGTACCGAACAAATTTCATCCCCGGTACTTTTATATACGCTGCCGATTCTTTCACAAGGGTTGGTTATTCCTCGGTCCAAAAGCATGGAGAAAATGGGTGAAAAAAAATGAAAAAAATACTGATCGCAGGCTATTTTTGTCCAACGCCCTAGTCACTTTTATTATTACTAGTGAATTGTATTATCGCTGAAAATAAGGCCTAGTAACCATCTCGCCGATGCATTCCCAAATGCTCTTTTGTGGTTGAACTCCCATAAAACTGTCAGTTGTTCACTATTTTGCTGTTGGTGAGGCCTGTAACGTCGCTTCAAGTCCTGTCCATCAGAACCAATCTCCATGAAATGAAAAGACTACAGCGGGGTCATCCTTGAAATAGAATGAATAGACGATCCTTGTAACAGATCATTGTGGCTGGCGATGGCTGCTGAAGCCAACATTCCAGCATGCGTCCACGAGGGGGTCAAGACCAACCTCGACCAAGTTTTTCTAATATTCCTAGATGGAGGTACAATGCCAGTGTTTTCACTTTCTAATTGACGATGTTAGAAAGGATATTATCCTTTTTGCTCAATAATATGTTCGTGCCAATCCGCACAGTGTAACTCCCGTAATGTGGAGACTTAGCTTTGTTCGTCCTAAAATAAAAATAAAATGATTTTCCTTCTATATGGCGAGTGACCCATCAAAAACTTTCCGACTGAAATGACTTGTAGAACTGTTCCTTATCTAATGTGTTATTTCTAACCAAAATTCAAGTTAATAATCGCAAACAAAATATGAGTGAGATCCAAAAATGCATCACAAAATAGAAGTAATCCCGACAATAGTAAGAATGAAATTTAAAAAATAAAATGAAAAATAACGAGACAAAACGCAACAAAAGCAAGTTATTCAGTGATAAGAGAGATAGCTCCTGATTACAGAATAAGGAGCAGTTACCAAGCGGGGAACTGTTTGGAAGAAACCCATTCTTGTAGTATAGTCATCCTTATAGATAGATACCGTTTTTCGACAGGCTTTTTTCTTCAGGTGTTTCGTCGTATTGCACATTTAATAGTTGTTATGAAATTAGGTCCGGTAGAAATTAGATCCTGATGAAACATTTTCGCCAGAATGTAGCGGGTTTTGAGCCTCCATAAAATTTATGGATTGATGGTAGTTGCGGTTTTCCTCCAGATGACACAAAACTCTCACGAACTCTCTAATTTATAGGAAGTCTGAAGCTCCTCCCCTTAATGCAAAGCAAAAACGGTGCCTTAAAACTTGGAAGTTACCACGAGCAGCTGCCGTAGTCTTTTTCAATTTTACTGGGCTGGGATAAGTTGGCAGCAGAACAAAACGAATTAAACCAAGTATCTTTATGAAATCTCGTTTTTACGTCCGCGTTGAGGTTGGTGGTCTTACAAGAATGTTGGGACGTCCAGTTTCGTCGAAGTTTGGCGATAATGTCGGGGAGCTTGACCACTTAGCAAGGTCGCGCCATCGGGAAATGGAGATTATTTACGTGTTGGATGTAAGGAAGAAAAGAGTAGAAAGCAGGCGCCAATCGACCAGGGGACCTCGATGTGTCAGATTCCAACCATATCAGTGGTGTTCATTATAGAGGAAAGGAACCATCTTCTGTATCAGGAAATCGAGGTGGCGTTCTCGAGGAGCAAAGCTACGCAATATTGGAGAGGGTAGTTTGTCACGTTTAAAATCGTTCTCAGATAGCAATAAACCAAATTTGTGACTACGAATTAATTTTGGGTCAATCATCTCATAAAAAGTAAGAAGCAAGGTAAGTTTTGAGAGGCATCACGTTGCTTCCCTTGTCCCGTGTAGATTTCGGTAGGGACAGAATGCCACCGCTAACACAAGTACGACGATGATGCTGTCAGGATGTGGATGGGAGATTAAGAGGTGAGAATGACCCTAAGCCTATGTTTCTGGTTCCAGTTGAAAATTTGACATAGGTAAAAGTCGACTTGAGTTACTCAAGTTCTTCAGACTGGTATGGCCAAGAGATGAGTTCCAACTTGCCCCTAAGTCAGCAAGGCTACATTGGCTGGTTCTCTCTTTTGAAACAATAAATGATCCACGAAGTTACAAACATCCTTGTTTTGTGTCTGTCACTGCTAAAGGAGGGTATCACAGTTAGGAATGCTAAATAAGCCAAAAATTTGACACATGGGAGGATGAGATGCCGCAGTGAGTTGCTGAGCTCGTTCGCTAAGTTTGCGCGCTTCCCGCTTACTTTCAAAATATCAATGCCAAACGCAATAATATTGTTTCTGACGTAATACAAGAGCAATGCCTAAAAATACGATTTTGCGTAACCCAAAAGAATACCTAGTTGCACATGATTAATAAACAATTCAATAATGGTGCTACAACTATTCAGCCACCTAATATGACCTCAACCACCTATTGCTCTCTAAAGATTACATCTCATGGCCTGAAAATGCTGTTTCAGCTGCTAACTAGCTGACACAGGTTGACTATTCATTGATAGGTCGATTATTCATTGAATGGACCACCTATGTTTTCAAGCCAGATATATCTCCAATTGGCCCCATAATGTGAAAGAATACATTTCATGATGACCAGATCAAAACGCTGCAATTCTCTCACAGGGGTTGGTTATTTCTCGTATCAGGAGCATGGAGACCCATTCCAATCGATTCAGCGTCCAAAATGTAATTGAAAATTATAAACCACACCCCTAGGTACCAGAAATCTCGAAAACCCACTTTTGAAATAGGTAGACAGGTTACCCAGTTTGACCCATAACCTGATCAACTTTTTTGGAACTAGTAATGTCAGGTATCATTTTCCACCAAATGTAGGACGCTAATCAATAGGAATGAGTCCTGGGAACTGTAAACTTACAGTTTTCCCCCATAATCTTGCTCCAAGGAATAATTAACCATTGGGGAATAATTTGCAGCTTTTTCAACTCCATCTCGCATATGGTCGTTCTCGGCGTGTACTCATCCGTTGTTCAATCTGTGCTTCTCTTTCGGTCAATGTCATAGGTACCCTAATAACTGACCTTTCACTGTGTCGACCAAAGTCGCATTAGTTGTGATTAAAAAAGCCACTTTCTCAGTGGCTGTGTCTGCTTAGCCTTTAGTCCTTTCTTCAATATGTAATAAAAGTCCTCAATCGAACTTGCGACTCAATCCATCCCTGATCTGCATGTACATCGGGTTTCTCGCTCATAGTTCCTTCTCTCCTCCACAACAGCCCGTTCCTGTTCGACCGGTGGTATGCGATAGACAACAGGAGGTTATGGTATTCAAGAGACGACAGACAATGCAGCGATTGTGGTCGAAGCCCGCCCTGTACGAATTGGCGGCACGTATTCGGGCGCCACGAGGCTCAAATCCAAATCATCTCCACGAGAGAGTCATCGCCCAGTTGGAATGAGAACTTGACGGGTCATCAAGTGATGGTCACATTTATGATCCCCTCACAGCTGGATGATGGCATTGCTACACTAGATTAACCTTTACCACGTATAAGTTTGCATGCGCCACGCAAAAACTGCTGCCACTTTGGTTTTATTTGCCTTTATGCACTCAGGGAATCCTTCTACATTCACAATATCTCAGAACAGTTCCCAGCCGGGTTTCAATGGCGCGTCAGGGTCACCGCCATTGCCGTTCTGGTTTTACTTGCTAAATTACACAGTAGGGAGACCCAACGAGTCTATTCGCCGTGCATTATTTCCTATCGAGTGCATAGCCGTTAAATAAGAACCCTACCAAGTGTACCTTGATATTATGAACTAACATCGAAGACAGAAACAGGCCGCCTTATTATGGGAGTGGAGCGAAAATAAAAATCGAATCACGCGAGATTGCCAACAGTGACCGGTCGAGATTATAATGCTTGGCTAAGGTACACAGTAGAGAGCGTATTATTTTCATAATGGGACTGTTTGTTCCTTGACTTGGCAGGACCTCCAGTAAGTACCCTCGGGGTGGCTCCGCATGAGAAGACCAAGTTTAGGTTGGCTGTTCCTTGAATAATTAAACCATCTTCATTCAAAAAGTCAACCTCTCCGATTAGCTGGGCGTTTCAAGGTGGCTAGATCAAAATGAGCAAATGTCCGTCCATCGTCCACGTCATTTTTGGTAGTAGAAAATTTTCTAAAGATCAAAAATTTTGGTCAAGGGTCGGCTTCTGACTCTAGTAGTTTGTCCTCGAAACTTTTCAGACCAAAGTTAGAGAGGGGAGGGATCAAAATGTGTATTTCAAAGAATGAATTCTCAAGATTTTCGGCGATCTTGTGGGGTAACATTTTCGTCTACATTTTGAATGCTGAATCCAATGAGACGGGTCCTCGAACGATTTGCGCCCACCGAAAGAATTTATGGGTAATAATGGTACGTACCTATTTATTTCGAAACTGGGTTTTCGAGATTTCTGATACCTAGGCGTGTGAGATATCATTTTCCACTATAACATTTATTTACTTATTTATAGTTTTTATTTATTGAAGCTTTCAGAACTTTAGATTGCTCTCAAAGCGATTTACGTTGCCTCAATCGACGTTACAATAGGAACAAGGGTAAGCACTTTATTCAAACCTTTCAGCCGTGGAGTTTGCGGTGCAAAAGCGAATCAGAGGAAAAAGCAAAGAACGGCGAAAAAAAGAGAGAGAAAATAATCTGACACCTGTTGTAAGAGGATTAATTCGAGGCCATTAGCAAAAAAGACATCGCCCTGTTGGAGACAGCCTGCCCTCATGCGACACCCCCTGCAGCGGCTCCAAACAACGCGTGTCTCTTGTAAATAAGGGAGGTTTTTCTCATTTTTCCTAATAGAAATATTTTGACCCACAACGAGGACAAAAAACCTCAAAAACCGGACAAAAAAGAAAGGAAAATCCCCTCGCTTTTTTTATATTTTTACTTAGCAAGGGGGATGGGGCGTCCTGAGCACGTTTGTGCACCCCCTGCCGAGGCGCGTGAACTTGTTTCTTCACAGGGTTACAACTAGAGGAGGGTTCCGTACCGATAATAAGCTGCGGTTGGGCAAAATCGATCTTTTTAGAAGTAAACAAAATCGTTTCAACCCATGGGCACACCCCAAAGCTTACTTATAACTAACTATCCGATTAGTTATCTCTCTAGTCCGACCTCAAATCTGTTTAAATGAGACACGTTCACACCTGAATCCATACATAATACACATGGGATCAAACGCAGCGGAAGCATTCCTCATTTTATTATAAATATAAAACGCTGCAAATTCTTTCACAGGGGTTGGTTATACCTCCGACCAGAAGGAGACTCATTCCAGTCGATTCAGAGTCCGAAATTTAGTGGAAATGATACCCCTCACGCCTAGGTACCAAAAATCTCAAAAACCCACTACTGAAATAGGTGCCTGCAAAATGCAGTAAAAAATGATGATTCGCCAATAATTCGTACGCCGTCTACGCCGATTCTTTTAGTTTTAGCTTTAGAAAATCATCTAAAAATCAAAAAATTCGGGTCAGGGACCCATATTTGGACTTAGTAAGTACTCAAAACATTTCAGCTCAATGGGATCAAGTTTTTGGTGAAGGGGGGAGAGATAGGGGTCAAAATCTGTTTTTGAAAAAGGGATATTCGAAATTTTGGCAATGTAGGCCTGTAGGGTTACATTTTTGACTAAATCTTGGACTGAATTTAATGAGACGGGTCTCGGAATGAATGGAACCCAGTGGAAGAGGATGTGGGTCAAAATGGGTCTCTATCTTTCGGACCCTGAATCGATTGGAATGGGTCCGAGACACGACACACCCAGTTTTTCCCCATTTTCCCCATGTTCGATATTATTGACTATTTAGGAGTGTGGGGTATCGTTTTCTACTCATTTTTGGACGCTCAATCGGAATCAGACTCAATGCTTCAGGTTCATGGCATGATAACATCGGTTGATTACCACCAATTGAAGCAGAATGGCGCTGTGTTGATAAATATAAGTCCTGTTAAAAGCACAACTTTCTCAATATATTTCCTCAACTTCCTCCATATAACTTCTTCCCGCCGTAATTGAACTGATGGACTTCAAACTGTCCAAAGTGAAGAAACCGCCCGACTAAAGTCTTAATTCTATTACGAAGGATCATTTCACAGTCTCAACCAACGAGCCAGAACCTTCAAGTAGGCGCAGCCGTCATCTTCATCTGAGCTTATTTCCAACTTTTTTTTTTCTCAAGTTCATTTCGTTCTACTCCCCACAGCGAAGCCTGGCTCTTTGTCGACTTGTGCCACCACTCGTGTAAAAAAGCCACGGTGTTCACTCCAGCGTATCGACGTGACAGACTATTTTTAATCCAGAAGTTTTACCTATTGTGCGGACGCAATATTTCCATAGTACATCCAATACGAAATTTAATGCAAGGACTCATGCGAAAATATTTCCCACCATTCTACAACCAAGTTGCCACAAATAATCCCTAAAACAATTTTTTTAAAATTTACGAAAATTATATACCTATTTTGGCCGGATTAATGGATTATTCAGTACAATTCACCTGAGCACGGAAAAAATATATGTTCACCTTATCATCAGCTGACTGATAAGAGCCTCACTTCTGATGTCGCGTCCATGGCCTCCATGACAGTGCTGCCAACAAGAATAATCAAGGTTCTAGTATGCAAGGTAAACCCATGAGATATTTTTGCACTGTATCAACACGAAAATACCCCACCCCTGTTTACCTTGCAAACTGGAACCTTGATTATTCATGTTATGTTGGCAACACTGTCATGGAGGCCATAGGCGTGACGTCAGAGGGAGGGCTCTTATTAGTCAGCTGATGATAGGATGAACATACATTTTCTCCCTACTCGCCTGAACAGTTTGGTGGCCACCCACACCGTTTTTGGTAGTAGACAATTTTCTAAAAATCTGAAATTTGGGTCAGGGATTCGTCTCTAGTTCTAGTTGGTGGTTTGGGGTCACAATGTGTTTTTCGAAAATTGGATTTTTAGGATTTCAACAACTGGGCATGCAGGGTATCATTTTAAACTAAATTTTAGACGCTGAATCCAATGGGACGGGGCTCAGAACGATTGACGCCCTTTGGAAGAAGTTATAGGTCAAAATGGGTATCTATCTACCCATTTCGAATGTGTTTTCGAGATATCTGCTACCTAGATGTGTCGCGACCTTTGCCTCGGGACTCGAGAAGAGGGATGAACCAAAGGGTTCGAAGACGAAAAAGAGAAGCAAATCAACGCAATCATTATAGATCAGGTTTTTATCACTGTGGTTGTCAATGATTGGGCCTCGGCCAGTGATTGGTTTCATCATTAGTGGCCAGGCTGTCCGACTGAAATTACTTGCGACTTCAACCGTCGTTTGTTGACGCTATAAGATTTTGTTTTCAATCGACTCTAATTACTGAATGTTTGAAGAAATAACTTAGGTCACTATGTTCCTCGTGATGACGTCCGATTAGTAATATATACGTTTCTTTTGCCTCATGATGGTAAATCAAAAGAAATTGAGTGAGGGAGTTTGCACGTGAGTAATGATCTTCAGGTCGTTAGTTTTAATGTACCTGGACCCTTATGGTCTTAGAAGCAGAACAGGCTATGATTTTAGAACAACACACTACTTATGATTCATCCATAAAACGCGCGTCGATTGCTCTCCATTAACCGAAAAGACTATTGATTCCACTCAGCTATTTGAGCCCGTAGAAAATAATGATTCCTCTTAATGCGACACTTTATCCGCGGCAAATAATCTCCGACGACCTCCGCGGTGGGAAAGAACGTTTATACACAATGACCAATAAACATTACCTATTTGCTCCGTCTAGTGGGAGAGTGACGAATTATCCTTAATTCCGTGCTCTAAACTTAATGGGCTCACTTCTCTCGAGCGCTTTGGGAATCAATTGATTCATCAAAAAACAAAACAAACGCTGATGAAGGGGCATTGTCGTTTTCTTTGTCAGGTTCGGTGAGCAGTTTAATTCATTCGACTAGCTCGGGGCATCGCTTTTTTTCCCCTCTTGGGGTTTTAGTTGAGTTACTGGCGTTAATGACAGGGGAAAGGAAAAAGCGACGGCACGAAATCAACCCAGAACAGGAGGTATTCTTGTTTCCGACAAGTTCGAGGGTAATTATCACTCGTTATAAATCTGCGGTCAGCGGCCTCAGGGGAAGCCAATCCACCCAAGTCAATGGGTTCGTCGCTCCTAGGAAAAATGACAGCCGACTCTGTCTGTGTTTAAGTTATATAGTTAACACGGGTTTTGGCCGATGGTTTCCGCATTGCTGTGGTTCGACGACCCCCACGGATTAGCAGTTGGGTAATGAAAAAACGTGTTCGAACGATTTGAGTCGAACTTACCGGCACACTACAAAGAATTTTATTTTTGAGCTGCGTTACTGCAACCCCGCCAATAGTGCGTCACAAAAACATTCAACCGAAACGCCCAAAAAGCCACCAACGCAAGCCGCCTAGTACCACAAATTGTTGCACTATCGTAAACAAATTGCTTTTCCACAGTTTGGGGCAAAGGGTGTAAAGACATGGCGTTACACATACGCCAAGGCTGCCAATTGCACATCTCTAATGGCCAAATCCGCTGCTGCAAAATTTGCCATGAACTGCGTCTTGAACTCCCTGTTTGCCAATACTTGGGTACTGCTGCAGTCCAAGTTTCACATGTTTCTGGGTATTGTCCAAGCTATACTGCTATGCCTGATGGTCATGGACTTGGAAAAGTAGTGTGCCAACGCTCTCTACTCATTCGATGCAAACTCTCTCAGAAGTGAGACGGAATAAATTTTGGAGGAATTCCGTCGAGAAAAGGATGCCCGTTGGTGGGCCGGGGCTCTCGTCTGGGAGAACTTCCCCCCTGTACAGAGGTCTCAACCGCCAGTTCAAATGTGCCAGCTTCAAGAAAAACTCAGGACTCGAATTTTGGGCAGTGTGCTGGCTGCTCAAGGTTCGCGTAGGGTTAGCTAGTTTGAAATGGGGGCCCTACTCAGCAGACACGGTGCTCCACAGCGTTATCCTGGTACAGGCACGCGATGCAGGGCACCATCGACGTAATAGTCGCGAACAGAACTCCGCTAACTACGATCTAAGAGAATTTGTTCGGCTTAAAACCGAACAAAGTTAGCTGTAACAGAACTGTAACGGAGTTACAGTCCAAAAAGTGCTATCAGTCACATGCGGCTCAGTGGGCCAAGTAATCGGGTGACTGTCCGAATTACTGCGAATTGTATCCGGACCCGCATCCAATTCAGCACCCGGCCTTAAGATAGGACCCATTTCTTGGCCAGGGCCAAGGCCACCCTCACGATAAATGGTGCAGACACGCGATGCAGGGCCCCACCGACGGAACAGGAGTTGGAGCATTTGCCTTCTGCGGGTCATTCGTGCCTACATGAGGTCTTGCATCTCTCTTAGGTCAGGTTAGGGGCCCTAACAGGGGTTGGTTATTCCTCGGACCTGGAGCGTGGAGACTCATTCCAATCGATTCAGCGACTAAAAATTAGTGCAAAATGATACCCCACACGCCTAGGTAGCAGAAATCCCGAAAACACATATTCAAAATGGGTAATGAATACCCAATTTGACCCATAACTTCTTCCAGTGGGTGCCAGTCGTTCTGGAACCCATTTCATTAGATTCAGCGTCCAAAATTTAGTGGAAAATGATACACCACACGCCTAGATCGTCAAAAATCGCGAAAATCCATATTTCGAAACACATTTTGACCCCTACCCTACCCAAATTTAGTGCGATCGGTCTGAGAAGTTTTGAGGACCAACTAGAGCCGGGAGTGGACCCCTGACCAAAATTTCAGATTTTTAGAAAATTTGCTACTACCAATGTCGACGTGGACAGCGGACGGCGGACGGACATTTGTGTTTTGGTTGGTTATTCCTCGAATAATCAACCTATGTTTTCATGATAATGGTCAACCTCTCCGATTTTGCTCAAAAATTTTTTCTGGACGTTTCATGATGCTCTGATCAAAAAAGGTCGATGTCCGTCCGCCGTACGCCGTACGCCGTCCGTGTTCCGCGCCGTTTTTGGTAGTAGAAAATTTTCTAAAAATCTGAAATTTGGGTCAGGGGTCTGTTCCCTGCCGAGACGGGTCCTCAAAACTTTTCAGCCCAATCGGACCAAATTTGAGGAGGGGGGGGGGGGATAGGGGTCAAAATGTGTTTTTTGAAAAATGAATTTTCGAGATTTTGGGCGATCTAGGTGAGTAGGGTGTCATTTTCCACTAAATTTTGGACGCTGAATCCAATGAAACGGGTCCCAGAACGATTGGCGCCCACTGGAGGAAGTAATGGGTCAAATTGGGTATTTATTACCCATTTTGAATATGTGTTTTCGGGATTTCTGCTACCTAGGCGTGTGGGGTATAGTTTTCCACTAAATTTTGGACGCTGAATTCAATGATGTGTGTCCCAGAACGATTGACAACCACCGGAAGAAGTTATGGGTCAAAATGGGTATGTATCCACCCATTTTGTATGTGTCAGGATTTGTGGTGCCTAGTCGTGTGGGGTATCATATTCCACTAAATTTTGGACCCTGAATCGATTGGAATGGGTCTGGGACCCGCCACACCCACTGTTTCCCCCATTCGAGGAATAACCAACCCGTGTGTAAGAATTTGCAGATTTTTTTTATCTCTGTCTAACTTTGAAGCACCCAGAAAACAGTTTTGGGTCGAATCGGAGAAATTGACTTTTTGCATGAAAACATAGGTTGATTATTCAAGGAATAACCAACCATAATGGGGTTTCTAGATTTTTGGGGACCTTGCCACGTGCATTTTTTTCTTCACTATGTTTTGGACGGTGAATCGTCTGTGAAGGATTCAGTGGTTCAAGAACTGTGCCTAGTTTGATTGCTGACTTTCTTAGTTATTAATGTTTATTAGTTAGCTCATTTCTTGTTCATCACGTGTAGGATGTTCACCACATATTTCATCTTTCAAAATGAAGGTTTTTAGTCATAAAATTCGCCTTCTATTCGCGAGTGTCATATGAAATTTCCCTTTCCACGTCCAAGGTTAGGTATTTATATGTGAAATAAATGCTAAATTTTAGGCAGTCGTGCAATAGCCGTAAAAGAGCGAAGCACTCAACCCACGGCAATCAACAACGACCATCCTGCTTTTTATCTATCTACGTAGGAGTGCCAATGCTATTCATTCCCTCAGCTGTAACTAGCACGTTCCACGAGAGACTTCAGATGCATACGAATGAAGCAGGAAGAAATCACCTGGATGAGTATAACGTCGGCAACTCCTTCCTTTTGCATCGAGAGATGACAAAGAAAAATTAGACATCCCGCGTTTGAGGAAACGTTCGCGCAAAATGTGCATTATGCACTAGGGAACCTTGACAGAAGAAGAAGTGCCTGAGCAAAGGTGGGTGTGAAAAACCGACTTGAGAGGGAGCAGTTGTTGGGTGCAATTAACGATTCAATATACCGGCGCCCAACTGGGGTCGGCCCATCAAGGCTCGACACCTTGATGTGTATTATGTGTGGATATGCGATTTATGAAAAAAGGTGCTCGGCATTAGCATCTTCACCGGGGCACCCCTTCTTGTGGAATGCCACGTCGGTGGGAGTTTTGTGGATGATAATCAAGGATTCGCATATTATGCAATTGTCGAGCGGTTGTACTTGAGGAGGAATAATGAGGCTTTTTTTTTTTTATTTTTTTTTTTTATTTTTACATTTCAGATGTAAAAATACGTCGGGCGGAACGCGACGTTCCCTCGCCAGGAGTATTATGGCGCATTTACCCTAACATTATATATGAGTAGGTGGTTAGTAAATACAAAACGTGATCGCTCGCAGCCGTCATTATGCCGTTTTGGTTGGTTATTCCTCGAATAATCAACCTATGTTTTAAGGTATTCAGTCCCGTGGCCATCGTGAATAGCCTAATTTATAGGAACAAGGACATGACGTAAAAGAAAACAGCGAACCGGAAGCATGGAGGCTTATTCTAATCGATTCAGCGTCCAGAATTTAGTCGAACATAATATCTCACATGCCTAGATCGCCAAAAATCTCGAAAAACCATTTTTCGAATTACACATTTTGACCCCTTACTCCTCCAAATTTGGTAAGATCGGGCTAAAAAGGTTCGTGGACCAACAACTAGAGTCGGAATAAGTTACCTAAATACAATTACCGAACCTTAAGAAATTGTTTAATAGGTTCCGAAAACGGCTATGTAACAAAAAGTACTTGATATTTAGGTCTCGAATGTTCAACGCGTTTTCAGCCCAATCAACCCCAACGGAGGCTGTGAAAGTGTGTAAATGAGGAGGTACAATGGGGATTTCCAAAACTGTAAGGTACTGATGCCAGTGGATAGGTATCATTTTTTGATACATTTTAGACGATGAATCGATTTAAATGGGTCCAAGACTCAAAAAGTACTCAATATTCTCCCTCTGTATTATATGTAGTTACAAGTTATTTAAATATAATTATCATCATTACTTTATAAAAATAATATGGATGATCATGAAATCAATATCATCAGTTACAAATGATGTATTTAATACTACTGCAATTATTACTTCAATATAATTTACATGGTAAATTGTAAAATGGTATAATCAATGACTTTGACAGTTAATTTAGATGATATTGTTGCGAGCTGGCACCTGCGCCCGTCAAATGGGCTGCCGGCGTCGCAAGATCAACGACCTGTGGAGGGCTAAGGGAGTCATTTCGAGGAATTGTGCGTCGTATCGAATTGGCTGGAACCTTCCAGAACCAGGGAAGGTTCCAGAACGTTCTCGGCCAGGCAGCAGGTATAAAACGGGCCCAGAAACGCCGCGCAGTTCAGTTCAATTTGGAGTCCGGATATAGACGCTTCGGGTTATAAATTGTGCCGTGCCGCGTTATAAATAGTGCAACAACCGCGTTACAACCGTGTATTGTGATTCTGTCATTGTGTAAGTGCGCGAATGTGAACAGTGTGTTCAAGCGAACGATTGTTACGAATGTGAACAGTGTATTCTAGTGAACGATTGTTAATAAATTATTTACTAAGAACATAAATCGTTACAATATATTATCAGCGATGAGGTTGGGCTTAGGTGGTGGGCAGGCAGGATTGTGTTAGGAGACGACGTTGGTTAGAGCCGAATATTGTCCACTAACTATCATGGATGATTTCCCGAATACTCCTCTAACAACCCCCCACCCCTCCCTTGTGTACCTACCAGCATGATGTTCGAGAAACAGACGAATGTATCAGATAAGAAAAACCGGACCTTTCGACCACTTTATCGGAGGGTTCACGCGGTCTCTGGTCGGTGTCGACCTCATTTTCCAACGGCTCTGGCTGCACGTCGGGCCACAATGCTGTCCCCCAACCCTTCCGCCACCCGGAGGCCTAAAACAAAAGAGCCATTGTCACCCGCCTTCTACCAATTGTCAGTCACCCCCCCCCCCCCATCATCACTACCTAAGCGTACCAAAGGGCCTGGGCTCGAAAAGACGGTTTTTCGGGACCCTTCCTGGGCCGTTTCACACTGTTCCGAGCCTCACCCCCTTGCTCTTCACCCCTTTGTTTCGTACACATTGCCTTCAATTTTTTGCTTCCTTGGTTTTTTGTCCGGCTTTTTATTATTTTTTTCTTCGTTTTGTTTGGTTTCCTCCTCGTATATTTTAACACTCTGACGGGACTTACTACACAAGGGCCCCCGGCTTGGCAAAAGGTTTTTTCTTCCATTCATTATAATAAGGCATTCGTACCGCTTGAGTCTTCATTAGAATATCTATAGCGAAATTGATGTGACATTGAGCGTTGATAAATCATTTATTCGACATGACGTCGTAAGACACCTGAAAAAGGGGTGGCGAGCACCGCGAGGTGACGGGGAACTGGGTGCCTGATACACATAAAACGGTGGAATTAGCAACGCTTGAAAATTTTAAATACACAAAAAATGTCGATCCTTGAAACTTTTCAGCCCGATCGGCCAAAATTTGGGAAGGGTATGAGTAAAAATGTGTTCTTTGAAACTCAATTTTGTGATTTTTTTTGACGTTTTTCCATTTGTATTCCAAAATTTGAAATATTGCTCGAAAATCAGCATTTCCTCTTACAAAGAGTTTCAAAAACTCACAAACAATACTATTTTGGATTGTCCGCTTCTGTTCCCCTTTTTCACTGCCATAACAGCAATTATTTCGAAGTGATAGGGGGTAGTTTGGTTATTGTAAGTATGGCTCCATCTTTAAGTGAGTGAGCAGAAGGAGATATTCAGAGACCAGAGCTGGAGTCTGAGGTATTCCTTCCCCTCACTAGAGGCCAGTTTATGCCAGCACTATTGCACTATTACATGAGTCTGTAATAAGCCTTGTTGGTCGATAGAGTTCTCAGGCCAGTGAGAGAAGTCCATGCTAAAGCAGCTGAGACGCATCGCTCACAGCTCATAACTTGCCTCAAAATGTTGATCAATTTGTTTTCTTCAAATTTTAAATTTACCGGAATAGGAAGGGGGTTAAAGCAATCAGTGGGCCGCTGCTACTGAATATTATAAATCGTGTCCACCAAAAAAAAAAAAGCATAAATCTTGCATATTTGGGCTGAAATGATCATTTACAATACAAAATAAAATACAGATAATTACAAAGTATGTTTTCGGTTAATTTTTAAACGGTTTTTTCAATCAACAACTACTAGAATACACATTCCGAGACTACCGTACAACGTACGTACGTACTTATACCTACCCTCCTGCCAATAAAAACGACAAACAAGAAGAGGGAAGTAGTAAAACTGAGGGCTACTCGAAGGGTGAGTTACCCCTCGGAACTTGTGAGATGAAAAGGTAAGACAACAGCTATTTCAATATCACACTCCTTCCGGTTTCCGTTGGTAATTAGTGATTCTTATCGGCCGGAATGAGAGGTTTTTCTTCATGGTGATAATACGGGGTGTTGGGTTCAAACAAAAAAACTTTTTTTTTTTTTGTGAAGAGATGAAAATTTCTAACTACTTCCGGTGTGAAACGGTGCACCTGATATCTTCCACTCAACTAGCTGGCCGCCCGTCTAGTATAAAAGGGAGGAGGTTTGATCGCAATTTTTTTTGTTTAAACCCCCATTCGCTTGACTGCGGTGTTAGATTTCCTCTAAAATCACTCAAGGACAAACCTAATATTCATAAAACGCGGCGAATTCCTTGACAAAGGTAGATTATTTATTATTCCCATTATTTATTATGCAGTAAACATGAGTGTGAAGGGTCTCAAACGCATTCCAATCGATTCACCGTCTAATATTTAGCGTAAAATTATACCCCTAGGTACCCAAAACCTCGAAAAGGTAGGTAGGTACCCATTTTGACCCGTACCTTCAAGTGGTCGCTAATAGGTCCGGGACTTATCTCAATGGATTCAGCGTTTTTTTTTTTTTTTTTCAGAGGCAATTTTGTGAAAACTCCAAGACGTCTGTGACAGGGAGACCTGCTGCAAGATTTGTGTTTTTGGAGACTGCACATTTAGTGCAGGACCCACATAATGTATGTGAGAGGTTTTCAAGTTGAGTCAGGCGTTTTGAATAATGTATATGCGTATTCTCAGAACTAAGTGACAGAGCAATATCTTCTATGACTTTAAGAACTAGTCTTATACTGAAGCCAATTACTTGTCAAACAATCCTGTAAGAGAAGTGGTGGGGGCACTACATCCCACTCTCAGAGAGACAAAATGACATGCAGGGCGTTCCTGGACGCTTCCTGCATGGTGCAAAGGACAGGTAGGGCGTCCCTGGATGCCTCCTGCATGGTGCAAAGGACAGGTAGGGCGTCCCTTGACGCCTCCTGCATGGTGCAAAGGACAGGTAGGGCGTCCCTTGACGCCTCCTGCATGAAGCAAACGACAGGTAGGGCGTCCCGAGATGCCCGCTGCGCTGAAACTGTTCTCAGGTCTAAAAACCAAAGTGATTGAGTCCTCAGGAACGAAAATATCTAGGTTTTGGCGGTCTAGTCTATAAACCTCATCTGTATTTCTTCTGAAAACAACAATAAATCCCAAGCTGTTCAAAACTCATATTGTGTGCTCTAGAGGCGACTTGTTGAAAAGTCAGATGAATGCCTTTCAAAAATAATTAAACCAATTCATGTTATCTTATTCCTTGTTTGTCCCCCAAAGTCATAACTGATCATGCCATTCACAAAACTTGCTGATGCAACCTTATACATGACTTTGTGCATTGTAAATTGTGGACCATAAATTACGAACAAGCATAAGACTTTAACTGTAACAAACTATTCGTCTATACCGATGGAATCATTCGGATCACAATGCAGGCAATACGAAGTGAATACAGACCTCGAGCACGTGGATTGTAAAATCGATCGGAAATTCACTTTTTTCAAACTTTTTTTTTATCCGAAGTCATTTTCCACACCTCACCAGCGTCGCAGCAAACTCCACAATTTATAGGCGGCACCCTTCGAAGGTCTTTTAAGAGTTTTTATGATTTTCCCCCTTGGGCTGGAGGTTGCCTGCGAGGAATCGAAGTTAACGACATCGAAAAGGGATGTTAAAAAATAGGAGCATTACTTTTAGGCTCTTCCCACCCTCATTGATAAGGTAATGCGTTCTCGTATCGAGTCGTCCTTTTCTTGATGATATATCGTTCGAACGTGAGGATTTCGCTTTAAGAGAGTCCTTTCAAAACGGAAAATTTTCCCTTCTTCCATAAATTGAGTAGGTATCCGAACACATACTTAAAGATACGTAAGAACACCAACACTGCGACTATAAGAAGTTTACAGGTTAAAATGGAGGAACATTAGACAATGTCCTTCTTTATCAAATAACGGCCCTTCAACAAAATAAACGTCGTGTTTTCGAAAACTCTCTGAAATGTTCTCCTTTTTCCAACATCAAAACCCTTCTTAACGGAGAAATGCGTAAGAAATCGTCGGTTTGAGAAACATTTCGTGTTGTTTTGTTGTGTAATAGAAGAAAAACGTTGAGAAAAAAGTCGTTTCCGGTGAAGCTTTATTACGAATGGACTGCAGTTACCGGAGATACACCGAAACCCACTCAAGAACCAAAGACAACTAACACTTGAAAGGGATGTGGCGGACGTCTCCTTGATGACTGAACATGTAGTAGCTTCGGGATCTCAGTAGGGAGATTAATTGAAACCACTTAAACGCGAGGTTTGGTTGTTTCGAGACATTTTATCTAGCCATTGTACGTCTAGCCTTTTCCTCAAACGGATAGCTCGTCGAAAACGTGAATGAGATACCAAATTACCTTGAAGTTTTTGTTGATTAAGAGGAGCCGCTCATCGCGTAGAATATATAGGATGTTTCCGTGGTGTGAAAAATTGGTCGTTTTTCGTTGTTCTTCATAACTCTTGAGCCCCTTTAGAAAGATTACCAGCCAGAATGCAAAATTCCTTCGGTTGAGCCTCCAGCACCCTTTTTGAGAGTTAATTGGAACTAATAAATCATTTTCGTTCCTCCAATCTTCGTTGATTGACTCCCCCAGTGGCCATTTATAAATTTAATAATCTAACTGAGCCTCAGGGTGACCGCCATCCGTGCTCCTAGAGCAGGTTGTTCGAGCTCCCGACCTTTTTTTTAGGATTAACATAATTCAAAATGCTCTACCGTTTCCACACTAGAAGAGCCATTAAGTACCTATACATTTGATTTTCCATGAATAAAATGTGATTAGGCTCGTTACGTATTGGAAATTTTCGTATGGAAATCTGCTCATTTGATTCCAACATTGTTTTTAAGCATAGCCAAGTCACTCCTTGATGATGATATTATCAAATTATTCAGTAATTTCAATTCTGTGTTCCAGGGAGTCCAAGTAGCCAACGTGGAGAAAAGCACCACTCTTAAAGCCCCCCATAAACTGAGGAAGATTCCATCATTCCCCCTGCATGTTAAACATGGGCTTGTACACATCTTTATTGTACCGTACTTTGAATATTGTATATGCCTAGTATGGGATGAAGAGGAACGCAATTTCTACACGCAAAAAGCATTGAACGCAAGAATACAGTTTATACGTAACCTCTGCTATGACGAGCGCGTTAAAACGTTGAGGGTTGAGCAAAGACAACACCTGATCGACTCAGTTCTCAAAAGTATATTCACAATAAATTTCACTCATTAGGTATCTTATCAACCCACTACAGCGTGATCAGAGCTTGATCAGGTACCTAAAATTTTCTCGAATGGTTTGAAATACTGAGTCACATCTTCATCGTGGTCGAGTAGGTTTTTAAGAAATGCTGCAAATTCATTCACGGGGTTGGTTATTCCTTGGACCAGGAGCATGGAGAAAATGGGGGAGAACAGTATGTTTGGAGTGTCCTGGACCCATTCCAATCGGTTCAGGGTCCAAAACATAGTGGAAAATGATACCCCACTCTCCTAGGTACCAGAAATCTCGATAATCCACTTTTGAAATAGGTAGATAGATACCAGTTTTGACCCATAATCTCTTCCGATGGACGCCAATCGTTCTGTGATCCGTTTCATTGGATTCAGCATCGAAAATGATAGACAGAGGAAAATGATACCCCACACGCCTAGGTACCAGAAATATGGTACACCGTACGCCGTCCACGCCGATTAGGGTATTAGAACATTTTCTAAAAATCTGAAATTTTGGTCAGGCGCTAGTTGGTCCTCAAAAATTTTCAGCCCAATCGAACCTAATTCGTGGGGAGGGGAGTAGGGGTCAAAATGTGTACTTCGAAAAACGTATTTTTGAGATTTTCGGCAATCTAGGCATGTAGGCTATCATTTTCGACTAATTGTTGGATGGTCAATCCAATAAGACGTGTCCCGAAGTGATTGGCGCCCACCGGAAGTGGTTATGTGTCAAAATGGGTACCTACCTACCTATTTCGATTGTGGTTTTTCGGGATTTCTTGTACCTAGGCATGTCGGGTATCATTTTTCACTAAATTTTGGACTCTGAATCGATTGGAATGAGTCTCCATACTGCTGATCCGAGGAATAACTAACCCATGCAAATGAATTAGCAGCGTTTTGGTTGGTTATTTCTTGAATAATCAACCTATGTTTTCATGCAAATGGTCAACCTCTCCGATTCGGCTCAAAAAATTTTTCTGGACGTTTCATGGTGTCTAGATCAAAAAAACATAGGTTGATTATTCAAGGAATAACCAACCAAAAGGTCAATGCAATGTCCGTCCGCCGTACGCCGTCCACGCCGTTTTTGGTAGTAGAAAATTTTCTAAAAATCTGAAATTTGGGTCAGGTGTCTGTTCCCAGCCGAGACGGGTCCTCGAAACTTTTCAGCCCGATCGGACCAAATTTGGGGGGGGTAGGGGTCAAAATGTGTTTTTTGAAAAATGGATTTTCGAGATTTTGGGCTATCTAGGCGAGTAGGGTGTCATTTTCCACTAAATTTTGGACGCTGAATCCAATGAAACGGGTCCCAGAACGATTGGCACCCACTGGAAGAAGTTATGGGTCAAATTGGGTATATATTACCCATTTTGAATATGTGTTTTCGGGTTTTCTGCTACCTAGGCGTGTAGGGTATAGTTTTCCACTAAATTTGGGACGCTGAATCCAATTAAATGGGTCCCAGAACGATCGGCACCCACTGGAAGAAGTTATGCGTCAAATTGGGTATATATTACCCATTTTGGATATGTGTTTTTGGGATTTCTGCTACCTAGGCGTGTGGGGTATAGTTTTCCACTAAAGTTTGGACGCTGAATTCAATGGTGTGTGTTTCAAAACGATTGGCACCCACCGGAAGAAGTTATGGGTCAAAATGGGTATGTATCCACCCATTTTGTGTGTGTCAGGATTTCTGGTGCCTAGGCGTGTGGGGTATCATATTCCACTAAATTTTGGACCCTGAATCGATTGGAATGGGTCTGGGACCCGCCACACCCAGTGTTTCCCCCATTCGAGGAATAACCAACCCGTGTGTAAGAATTTGCAGATTTTTATAGTGTTTTTTTGTGTAAGGCTGACACCTATGTAGTTCAAACATTCGTTGTTTCTGTATTTTCATCAGCCAGCCAGTTTCTCAGCATTTATAATAGTTAGACACCGTCATCCATTATCAGAGCAGACTGAGACTTAAGTTTTGTAGGCATTTATTTTTAGCACTTGGGTTTGAAGGGAATAACCTTGAGCCCCTCGCCAAGTGCAAACTGCAATTTCTGCGGTTGTCTATTTAAATGAACGTTGCTCCAAGAGGAATGACACTGACATGACGTAGTGGGGGTAGTTACATGCACTTCAGGCCTTCACCTGGCCTTGTACCACCTCCTTCCGGTTTCCCTTGCCAACTTTCCAAACGAGCCACTCATTCTATTTGACTGTGTAGGTTTTCTTTGGTCGACGCATCTCAATGTTGTAATACGTGTCAATGGCGGCCTCTGCCCGCTGTAGTGATTATGTAGGACAAAGACAAAGGAAACGTAAATATGATGATAAATTTATTATTTAAGCTCCTTGAAAAAAGTATGAAGATTCAAATAATTTATTTTTGTTTACTCCAATTTGGAGGATGTTGAGGGGGGGGGGGGGTTAGTGGGTTACCCGGTATAAATGAAATTTCTCCTGTTTTCCTATCTGTTCGGAACTTCAAATTCTTAACCAACTCCAGGAAACTATGACTAATAGCACTTATCCAAATACCACAATCTCCATTGAGGGTGATATTGGGTCAAACGACCGTCTTCAGGGATCGTAGGCAATGAAATTTAATATTTCTTCTCGTTTTGGAGGCATCACAACTCTGACAGAATCAGTTCACCCGCACAAAGCTCTACACCGAAATTCATCTTACGGAGTTGATTTTTCTCTTCTCAACGTTAACTTTCTGACGAGCAGTTGGGGAACCCCTGCTATTCGGCCTAATCACCACCTGAAATCTACTTCCCGTCCGAGGGCATCAACGAATCAATTTTCGTACATCTTGTCGCGTTAGGGAAGATATCCATCAGAGCCGCGCGCACACACACAACGCCTATGAACAGTAAACCTACCCACACACGAGTTGATTCCTACCAAATTAATTTATAAGATCCCTGATACGGGTACCCATTACCTTTTCGTTTCTTGTAGGGAGCCGTTAGTGGCTATCATCCTTCTGCTTATTATTTCCAGTTTTTGTCAGTCCTTGTCTCCGTGTTCTAAGTTTTTAACGATTATATTACACAGGAAACGCCAAATAGAAGAATATCTATCGTTGAAAATTCACATCATTCATGCAAGCGAAAATAAAATACGAATTCTTTTACATGGCTCGGTTATTCCTCGGACCAGAAACTGGAATGGGAAATGGAACAAATGGGGAAGACCGTGGGTGTGAAGTCTCCCGCACCCATTCTAATCAATTCAGCGTTCAAAATTTAGTGGAAAATAATATCCCACACGCCTGGGTACCAGAAATCACGAAAACCAACTTTCGAAATAGGCAGATGGATACCCATTTTGACCCATAACCTCTTCCACGGGTGGCCAATCGTTCTGGGACCCGACTTATTTGATTAAGCGTCTAAAGTTAGTGGAAAATGATACCGAGGTCCGATCGGGCTGAAATGTTTCGAGGATTAGTTAGAGCCAAAAACGGGGTCCCTGACCGAAATTTCAAATTATTAGAATGTTTTCTACTACCAAGAATGGCGTGGACACATTTGCTTATCTTGATCTGGGGCAAATCGGAGAGTTTGACTTTCTGTATGAAAACATGGGTTGATTTTTCAAGGATTATCAACCATCCAAGAGGTATCATGGTCGTACTAACAATTGTAAGCCCCCAGGCTTGCTGCCTCCAGAAGGCCAGAAGGGAGGGAGCATGCGCCAGGATGCACGCGCAGCTTCTGCCCAGACGTCGCATTTTGGAGAGAGGCCCAGCGCTCACTCATTGCTGGAGCGCCCGACCTGTTGGAGTCATATATTTCTGTAACCCTGTCGTGAAAGCGCATTTCACTCAGTCCATCCTGGCATTGTCCTGTGCTCGCTCTGAAGTGACCTGCCACCGTGCTGAAGTCGACCGAAGCTGTTACATTGTGTTCCCCATGAGATAAAGGACTCAAGTTAATTAAGCCTCGCTGCGTACCTTCGGGACAGCATGCACCCTCCAGTTTTCCTTCGACGTCGACGCCGTTTTCGTCAGCCAGTATCGTTGCGCTTGCTCATTAATTGTATTTCATGTATCATGTATTAATTGTATTTTTTATGCTCCACATGTAGTCTAATGTACTTTGTCAATTTACTTTGTCCTATATTAATTGTAGACCAGGTTGGTGCATATTATCCTCCTTTGCAACGTGTCCTTGTCTTTAATTATAATTCATTTTGTTTCAATGTATTTCATGCTCATCCTTGGTATCCCTAATTAACGCTCAGTCGTAAGTCTTGGACTTACATCCCGTATCCTCTCGCTAGGTCCCTTCCAAATTCTCCGAAGAAACCCGAATTAAATTATAGTAAATTCAAACTCATTTTAATTCGAGAGAGGCTTACACTATGATAGTACTACCAGTTCGATCCAATAAACTACGTACAACACCCTAATAGAGAAAACGACTCGGTAAAACATGTTGTTGAACTTTCTCAAAGGACTGCCACTTAGCCACGTACACTTAACAGTGCGGTGTTTCGAGCATTTCTCACTAATAGGTGTATCCCGGGCACCTAAGGAAGATGCTTCTTGATAAAAGGCCAAAAAGGAGTCGCGATAAGGGCCGCAATATAACTGATGAAGGTGTGCGAGAACTGCTAACAACCCGCTGGAGAAAATGATACATTCATACAGAGATGAAAGGTGAAGAGGAATAACATCCTTTTTTAACAAGCTGAGTAGTATTCCTACCTCGGAGATTAAATTTCTCGTTGTTATTAACGAAAACCGACTTTATCTCCGAGACTCTCAAAGGAGCGGAAAAATATCTTGAGAACGCGAGAGAGAAACTCAATCCTCCGTAGATTCCTAAAAGATGTTCAGTGTTGATTAAAGGACACGGAGACTTGATCAGATGTACGTATCTGAGAAGAAACGCCTTCCTCCGGCACCTTGGCGAGCAAAGTCCATGAGTTTTAGCATTATGACGACACGCATGCGCAGATGGGATCTCATAGTTGACCGATCCAATCGGTGATGTATTGTTTTTAGTCGTGCATCTGATAACTCTCAATCGTTAGCGGGATAGCGCCAGTATAGAGATCTAGACATAGAGTGCGAAGAGATACACAAAACCCTGAATTCAATTTGTTTCTTACTTGGTGTTTTTGAAATGAAACAATAACACCAAGTTGAGAGGGACTGAACCAACCACACCATTCCAACTCATTCTGTTCCCAAGATTCTTATTTCTTACATTTTCTTCTTATTTTAAAACACATCAAGTAGAAAATGATGAAGAAAATGTTTGAATATATAGTGATTTTTGCTCTCTCTTTGTCGCCAAGTGAGTTTGTTTCCTAATTTTAGTTGATTTAAAGTTATTACAATTCCCAAAACGCCGCAAATTCATTCACAGGGGTTGTTCATTCATCAGGCCAAGGGCATGGAATCTCATTCCAACCGATTCAGCGTCCAAAATTTAGAGGAAAATGAAACCTTACACACCTAGGTACTAGAAATCTCGAAACCCCACATTCGAATGAGGTTGATAGATACCCATTGAATCATAACCTCTTCCGGTGGGCGCCAATCGTTCCGGGAGCCATCTCGTTGGATTCAGCGTTTAAAATTTAGTCGAAAATAATACCCCACTCGCCTAGACCGTCGAAAATCGCGAAAATCCATTCCAAAATACACATTTTGACACTCCCCCTCCCTCTCCTCCAAATTTGGTCCGAATCGGAGAGGTTGACTCGCTGCAAGAAAACTTAGGTTGATTATTCAAGTAATAACAAATCAAAATTGAGGGGGAACGGGAAATTAAGGGAAATTATTATTATTTATTTATTAATAAACATTTAAAAAAGAAACTTTAAGAAATCTTAATTCGGAGGAGTGATGGAATGAGGCGTTTAGTAGCGATTTACCTATCACATTTTCCATGTGGTTTCACCGTAGGTTCTTGATCTACCGAGTGGAATCGATTATGGTTTTTGTTGTCTCGGGCTAATTTTGGTTCAAAACTTGTGCTGATCTTATTTGTATTTAGTGCAGCAATAAGCGGTAACACTACGCCCCGTCCACCGTAGACTTATATTCGAGATCATCAGCCAAAACTCCTTCAGAGATCGTTCGAACATTAATGAACTCAACATTCTCACCACGTGCCTAGATCCTGACAGGAGGGCTGGGTTCTTCATTTCTTTATACGGAAACCCATTGACAAGGGTTCCGCTTCACTTGGTCTTGATGGATCCCTTATTGATGGATGAGAAGCGCATCTTACCTTCAGTTATTCTGACGGACGGTTCCATGATCGATGTTTAAGACAAACCTCTATCAGGCATCACGAACTCCATACCCACACTTCGGTGCCCACTCCTTTCCTCCGCGAGTCGCGGCCTGTTAAATAATTTATAGGGTAGTTTTATGAGAATTTTTCAGGTGCAGCTTGATGTATGACTTCTTGCATTTAATGATCCCTTCTCTCTCAAGGTCTCGAGGATCAGCATTTCATCGGAGGAAAAAATGACGGGAAAATCATTAGTGTACAACTGGCGCTGTATATTATCATCAAATGGGTTTCCGAGCTCTCGTAATTCATTTCGCTGACAATCGACACATAATACGTATTATCAAGTTGAATCTATAGCGTGCTCCATTTAGCGATTCAGTACGAATTCTTCCCTTCGGATGCTCATTGCAAAAAATCTGCAAATTCTTACACACGGGATGGTTATTCCTCGAATGGGGGAAACAGTGGGTGTGGCGGGTCCCAGACCCATTCCAATCGATTCAGAGTCCAAAATTTAGTAGAATATGATACCCCACACGCCTAGGCACCAGGAATCCTGACACATACAAAATGGGTGGATACATACCCATTTTGACCCATAACTTCTTCCGGTGGGTGCCAATCGTTCTGGGACACACATCATTGAATTCAGCGTCCAAAATTTAGTTGAAAATGATACCCTACACGCCTAGGTAGCAGAAATCCCGAAAACACATAATCATATTGGGTAATAAATACCCAATTTGACCCATAACTTCTTCCAGTGGGTGCCAATTGTTCTGGGACCCATTTTATTGGATTCAGCGTCCAAAATTTAGTGGAAAATGACACCCCACTCGCCTAAATCACCCAAAATCTCGAAAATCCATTTTTCAAAAAACCCCTACCCCCTCCAAATTTGGTCCGATCGGGCTGAAAAGTTTCGAGGACCCATCTCGGCTGGGAACAGACCCCTGACCCAAATTTCAGATTTTTAGAAAATTTTCTACTACTAAAAACGGCGTGGACAATGGACGGCGTACGGCGGACGGACATTGACCTTTTTTGATCAGGACATCATGAAACGTCCAGAAAAAAATTTTGAGCCGAATCGGAGAGGTTGACCATTATCATGAAAACATAGGTTGGTTATTCAAGGAATAACCAACCAAAACCGTTCGCAGATGCAACACTAGTGCCTTTCAAATACCCTCGTTCACCAGTAATATTACACAGAAAATGGGGCAAACTATTCCTTTATTGTTTAATATTCTAGGTAGAACTCGCTCGTGAGGGGAAAGCGAATCTTCAAGGTCTCCACAGTTGGGACTTGTTTGCAGTGGAAAATCGAATACCTAAGAGAGTTTGCACTTTTGTTTAGTTTTATGGAATGTCTGAATATAAATTTGTACCTTTGTGTTCTTAGTTGTACTAAGAAAAAGCTGCAAGCTCTTTCACAGCAATTGCTTATTTCTCGGACCAGGAGAATGGAGAAAATGGAGAAATGGATGTGGAGTGTCCCGAAATTATTTCAATCGATTTAGCGTCTAAAATTTAGTGGGAAATTATACACCACACACCTAAATCGCCGAAAATCATGAAAATCCATTTGTAAAAGAACACATTTTAACCCCTTCCTCCCATTTGGTCCAATAGTACATGGAGCCTTTTCTATGAGCTCATTGGTGATGCACAATCTTACTGAAACCTTCACTGGTACTGCATCAGAAAGCCACAAAAATAATCCCCTTGTTAATTATAGTGACTCATCCATCGACTCTCCCAACGCTAATTGTGACGACTGTTGTTTATGTTGGCCCGTTTTCCACCGCCCATGATCCAAAATATGACACGCTTTTGAGAGACCGTTCTGAAGGGAAAAATTGAGTATTCTAATGGCATTGGAATCATTTTCGCTAGTTGATAGTGATGCCACTGATAACGACCCAAATTTCGTCAATCATTTGATTGATTACTTAGAAAGACCTTCATCTGAGGAATTTGAGGATTTAGGGGTGAGAAGAAAAAAGAAAATGGTTGAACGGGGGGAGGGGTGGCTACTTCAAGAAAAGGGAAGTAAATCAGCAAATTCCCGCCAGATCCCAATGTTTGGAAAGAAAATGTGGCTAAAAATCGAAAAAACCTAGGAATGACCTACCTATCAAAGAAGACCAAGAAAAACGCCATGAAACGAAAACTGACGCCTGGTTGTTTGCGCTGTAATTGAGAATGTATCCGGATTGATGACAATAAGAAATTCAGGGTTTTCCAAAGATCCTGGAGCTTGGGAGACGTTTGAAAACAACAACAAATAAATAAATAAATCCCCAATACCGCTATCCAACAGAAAACAGCAGCGGCAGAGAAAATCTTGCCTTCTATTTCGTGTATATATGTGTTGTAGCGGGAATGGGAGGTGGGGGATGAATCCCACATCCCACTTCTGATGTAGCGGGAACTGCCCTTTCCCGGTACTCTTCCTCTTCATCAATTAACTAACCTTCTTCCCGATAAGGGTCCATGGCGATTAATAAACACGATGACTTGACTTTACTAATTATATTGGAAACAGTGTTGAATTAACGAAATAAAGAATGTCAGAAATAGAAAGCAAAACGAAATGCACAAGACTGCGAAGTTCCCTGGTCGGTGACTCGATTAGGACTTCCGAAGAAAAGGTACACACCAAGGGGATGAACGTACCCCCCTCACAACTCCTTTTTCTCCCACTCGTCCACCCAGGGCGCATCGCTGACGATCTCACTGATAGCCCTGTGACATTGCGCGAGTAGCCAGGTGCCTACATATGGTAAAGCCCAGCTCAGTATGAAAAACATTTTCCACCGCAAACCCCGATATCAGCATGAAAATTATAGGGGTCGCCATGCTCAAGGAAGCTGTAATGCTCGACGATTTGCGTTTATGCGTGCAGAATAATTTTTCGTTGAAAACCTTTTTTTCATTTGATGAACTTTACTTGTGGATTGAAAGGCTGAATATTGATATAATTCGAACAGGTAATTTTTCAAATATTTAGAGAGAATGTTTGGGGGTGCGTTCAAAATGTGGGTGACATAGTTCCATCTAGGAAGCACGAACAAGAAACCTTGCAGAAAATCAAGTTAGTTCAGTGGAACATGAGCTGCAAAATGCAAGAAGAAATTAGTATTTTTTGTCATTACTATAGTGAAAAGGTTTGTAGACTAGAGTGTAGAATGACTGCAGAGCAAATAAAAATATCATCTGAAACGAAATAAAAGGCATAGGATGCTTGAGAGTGAGCTATTAGGCCTTGAAGCCCGTTGATCAACTAGTGTTCGCCTTATTATACGTACCCCTTCTCTCAAAGGAAAGGAACTTTGGAGCGGTTGGTTATATTAAAACAGTGAATGATTACGGTTCAACCCTGATGTGTAGGATCATTATCCAAGCTCGGTCCCAATGCTTCAATCAGCTGGTCTGAAACCTCAACAAGATGAAGGAAAAAGGAAACTCCCCAACGAGCGCTCATTAACACTTGCAATCTCCTCGCACAGCATTTGCAGCATTTCTAGTTTTGTCACCCTTGTTGTTGCGAATAAAAGCCTCTAAAACGCTGAAGTTGATGAAATCATGGCAATATAATATGATGAGGCTGATTGCTTGTATTGTTGTCCTTAGAACTATGTCACATTAGTCGAACCAATCGTTTTTGGAAAGATATTTTTATTTGGACTCTTAACAGAATGATTTGAGCTGCCCATGGACTTGACATTCATTAAGAGCCGGCCCACACTTGATCACGATTTCATTTTTATCTCATCGTTATACTTCCATTCTAGCGTTCAAGCACAGCAACGGCGACTCTTGACGACTACAAAATGAGACATCACGTTCTGGCACTTGTTTAAAAATGTTCTCACCCTCGCTGTTTTGAACTCAAAACGCCCAGCCCCATAATAACATCATCAGTTGAAGCAAATCATCAGAAAAAATCACAGGTGTTGATTATTCCGCGTCCAAAATTAAGTGGAAATCGATACCCCACACGCCCAGGTACCAGAAATCTCGAAAACCCACTATCGAAATAAGTAGATAGGTACCCATTTTGACCAATAACCTCTTCCGGCGGGCACCAATCGTTCCGGGACCCGTTTCATTGGATTCAGCGTTCAAATGTGGAAAATGATACTCCACACGCCTAAATCGCAAAAAATCTCGAATATCCATTTTTCGACATACACTTTTAGTCGTAGTAGCGCGGCACGAACAGGCATCAACCTTATTTTGTTGAAGATTCGGAAGAAAAAAACATAAATTATAAAAAGCCTCGTATCTCGCTTTTTGGGGGGTACTTATGTTTTGTCATGGACGAAGTTGACGTTGATTGCACGCGGCAAAATTTGGTCATTTTTGTGGTAAGTTTTTGTGATAATTTAATAAGAAAAGTTGATTTTTGTCTTGTTACATAGGTCCAAAATTGACTATGCAACATGTAAAATTGTGTATGTAACTGAATCAGCCTACGCTCGAGTATGTATCTTCACTCTTTGAAAATGTACGCTATTGAATCAACCATCCGTGAGTTGTTGCAATGTCTTCTTTAATGGGTAGCTCTACAGAAAATTCGCTTCAACGTTTTGATAAGTCGTTGGAAATGAAGAAGACGGTTATTCGGGGCCTCAACGACGGCATTTGAACGACTCATAAAACCGGTCCCGACGGAATAAATTCGGAAATGTATTCGAGATTTCCTGTGGGACGTCCTGCTCCGCGCGTGGGCTTTTTCTAACGGACTAGAACCGCGGGGTCGCCCATATGGGATGAGGCAGTTTGTAATCGGGAACCGTCACGCCGATATTTCAAAAGCCGATCGTATTGTTCCATTGACTGGACACAGCGGGGCGGTGCCGTCTCAAATTTGTAGTTTCTCATCTACCGCTTGCCGCGAGGCCTCGACTTTTTCCCTTCCCATTAATGACAGTA
The DNA here is from genome assembly GCA_019603395.1 of Cyrtorhinus lividipennis. Taxonomy (NCBI): domain Eukaryota; kingdom Metazoa; phylum Arthropoda; class Insecta; order Hemiptera; family Miridae; genus Cyrtorhinus; species Cyrtorhinus lividipennis. The sequence continues at coordinate 13,485,388 of CM034008.1, forward strand.
AGAGGCGCGCCCTGCGAAGAATGTGATGGAGTGCTTTAGTGCCTTTCCTCTCGCAAAGCCCTCTCTATTCTCGCAGGAACGATGTTCAACGGACGTGAATAGGTACGTCCTACAGGTTAGGCAAATCAACGGGACCTACACTCGGATTTCACGCGATAGAATTTATTTTAATGCCCGTCAGAGGCGAAGGCCACGTCGTTATGCCTATCATACAGGACGTCGTAATTTCATAGATGTGCCACAATGTGAATCTCTGTGGTGGTAAGGAATGTCTCCAATTTTTTATCCGAGTTAATTTTTCTTTATTTATTCATTTATTTCATATTTATTTGACGCCTAGATCCATTTTTCAAAGTACACATTTTTGAACATAAACCTCTAAACACATGAAGAAAATGATTATCAAAAAAGTAAATCGTAGGGGTCGCCTCAACATGCAACAAAATGGAAGAACGACTTCGATATTGGGGCACATTTATGCTGTACTAGCGCTGGATAATCAACTTTCGACCTCAGAAGGTTGATTATGAAGGTAAAATCAGCGATACAGCGCTGCTGACTGAGAAAAGCCACGCAGCCAGCGCCATTGGGGTCAAAATGAGACCAGCTGACCCCCTGTTCGAGGGTGACAAACCGAAGAAACCTCCGCTGGAGCCGAATGAAAGCGTTTTAATAGAAAGGGGGCCAGATGATGGACCTATATTTGCGGACCATCGCATTGAAAAGAGCAGCAAGAGAGTCACTATCGGCGAGTCATGTATATTGCCTCATAAAGCCAAGGTTCCTCAATACTCGCAAACAAATACCATCGATATGGAGAGAGAACGTCAAATGAGAATCGAGATCCCCAAATTGATTAATCCTAGCAACTGCATGGCCATTCCTGTTGTAGAGTTGCACACGTTGAGGTGGTTATCGCTGCACTCTTACCATGGTGGTCATTGATCTTACACTACAATATCAGTAATTTGAGATTCACCTGCAATTCACGCGCCTCGGAGAGCGAACGAACCCTTTGAAAACCCTTCAAATCGTAGATAAGGAGTAAAAAGCCCACATCACCTAAATTCAGAAAACACATCGGGGGAACCCGAGGCATCCCCCAATTGTTTGATAGGGGCTGGAAAACACTCCACCTGATCCTAACAACCTGAGAAAGATCATTATAGTAACTCTTGAAGAAGTAAGATACTACCAAATTGAAAAGGCCCGGGGCATACTGACCAGGAGCGAATGAGGAATCTTACCGAAGCACATGGAAAGATCTGTGCTGAGGTATACAAACGCTGCAAATTCTTTCACAGGGGTTGTTGCCTGTTCGTGCCGCGCTACTTAGACGACCAAAGTCGAATGAGTCTTTTTGAGATTTCTGGAACCTAGGCGTACCTTCCGAAGGTTTTCATGATTTGCAGGTACCTAGGCGGGTGGGAAAACATTTTCAACTTTCCATTTTGTATTCATATGTCTTAAGTGCTTCACAGAATCCACAGGTGAATTATGCCAATAACAACAAACTAACAATGAAGAGAAAATGAGGCCAGACGAAATTCCATGAAAGTGGCAGGCCAGTGACTGCAAATACAAGGGGCTTTATCCTCTTCTGAGAACATGAGTGATGTGAGTAAGGTCCTTCCCAATTTTCCCAGCCCTTGAATGGTTAACAGAGAAGGCAGTGAAGTCTGGACAAACCCAAGTTCCTAGAAGGGAACTGGTAACTAGGAGTTTTCAATGTTGTGCTTCTCTTCAAAATGCATGTCTTTCTGAGAACTGATAGGTCCCCATGTGAAACTCCCCCCCCCCCCTCTTACCACTTGCAAGTAAGGTTGGGGTTGATGGTTCATGGAACCTTCTGGACCTCAGTTTCTGCCTGTTCATCCACCCCTGTGAAAGTGCTGTTACTACATGCACCAAATCAACTAGCCTTGTTTTCCCTAATTTTTCTGTCCTCTTTCGCGATCGGCTAATTTATTTGTGCAGTTGGGTACAAACTATGAGAATATATATACTAGAATCTGTATTGGTACAGTGCCCAAGTGTGAGTATGTGAAATGTGCGCCATCCAAAGAACTGAAGATTCAAGGAATGGAATGGAAGATGGTCCTCCTTAGTAAGATGGTAATTTACTTTGCCTTTTTCAAAAATGATTCAACCATTAAGTTACAGATGGTCAGTTAGGGGGTCAGATACTCAATACTCAACCCGTTGTTAGTATCAACTGCCTCCTACCAGCAATAATGTACAAGCTTGGATGGGTTTTTGGGTATCTAGGCTTGTGGGGTAACATTTTTCACTAAACGTTGGATGTAAATGGATTAAAATGAGCCCAAGACACTCCAAACCCACTGTTTTCCACATGCTCCCGGTCCGAGGAATAATCAATCCCTGAGTAAAAATTATCAGTGTTTTGATCTAGATACTTTGAAACGCCCAGAAATCAATTTTGGGACCGAATCGGAGAGGTTGACTTTTTGCATGAAAACATAGGTTGACTATTCAAGGAATAACCAACCAAAATGCCATCCACCTGGTCACTTACCTCATAGGCATTGAGAATGAACAGCTGCCGTCGGCCTGCCTGGCATGAAACCATGCAGATTCGGTGATAGATTTTGCCGACCAGTAGCATAACTCTAGACACAACGATCTTTTCTATGATCCCGGGGATAGCTTAAAGTAAGCAGATGAGTCTAAACAAACCAATATTGAATTTTTCGCCCTGCTTCGGTATGCGTGCGTCGTAGCAAGTCTTCCACCTCACGATACCATACCCAACGGAAGGGATCATTTAAATAGGACCTGCAGTGGATGCGAGGGCTGTCAGCAGTGTTTAAGAAGGATTGGAGACACCGTCTGGTCCCATGTCCTTCATTGCATCCAGAGGGTGCAATAGCGATTTCACTCTAACAAGTGAAGCAAACTTCTGAATTCCGTTTTGCTGATTCAGCTAAAATGAACGTTATCGCTGGTTTACGGCTCCTTTTTATTTCTTGAGAAAATCACCACAGAGTCCCTCCCAAGGTGAGTGGAACGTGTTTCTCATAAGACGCTTATTAAACATCTTCAAATTAGAGGGGTCACAGACTTACCGTGCAATCCTGTGCCACCCTGTGGCCAAGCACCATACAACAATAATTGTTTTGAATCCTTGTGATCATCCCTCCTTTTGAAATAACTTCAGTTCATAATAAAACGCAGAGCCCCATGATTTTTATTTTTATTTATTTATTTATTTTTTTTTTTTGCCATGGGATTGCAACAGCGTTGGACTTGAAGCGAACAGGATTTTCAACGAAGACGATTCCCAGTTTAGACGCTCAAAAGCAAAAACTTCGCTAAGTCATCAAGAGGCATTTTCATGGTGTCCCTGTAAAAGGATTTCTCCAAGAGTCGGTTTTCTTCTAACAGGCTCCGAGATAGGTCCCGAGAAACCCGGGAGCAAACGAGGGTTTGATGAAATGCAATGAGCTCTTCTTGTAGGGCAGTCGTCCAAAGAAAAGGTAGGCAATCAAAATGGATGCACTCGACTTGTCTGAAGAAAGTCATCCCATTATTGTCTCTTTGAACGGACTTTGAGGGCGCTGGGACGGAACATAAACGGTCAACTAAATGCAGGGTGCAGGTAACTGCCCACCAAGCCATAGGTTCATAGCGCTTCTTTCTAGTCAGCTACTGTAAGTGAAATGAGGCGCTATGAACGAGTTACTTGAGGTAAGAATACCTACGTTCGGCGGATTTAATTACGAGCTATTCTGCGGAATACAGACAATTAGTGTAGGAATTCAACCAGATAGAACAACTAGTTACACTATAATGGCCAAAGAATCAAACAAAACCCAATTTTTACGAGCATTCAAAATTTACCTACATTTTAAAAGACAGAACTTTGAAAAACGCTGCAAATTCGTTCATAGGGGTTGGTTGACAATTAGCAAATGTCCGTCCGCCGTCCACGCCGACTTTGATAGTAGACAATTTTCTAAAAATCTGAAATTTCGGTCAGGGGTCCGTTCATGGCTCTAGTTGGTCCTCGAAACATTTCAACCCGATCGGACCAAATTCGGTTGGGGTAGGGGTCAAAATGTGTATTTTGAAAAATGGATTTTTGAGATTTTTTGCAATCTAGGTGTGTGGGGTACCATTTTCCACCACAATTTGGACGCTGAATCCAATGAAATGGGTCCCAGAACGATTGGCACCCACTGGAAGAAGTTATGGGTCATATTGGGTATATATTACCCATTTTGAATATGTGTTTTCGAGACTTCTGGTACCTAGGCGTGTGGGGTATCATTTTCCAATAAATTTTGGATCCTGAATAAATTGGAATAGGTCTGAGACCCACCGCACCCACTGTTTTCCCCATTTCCCCCATGTTGAAGAAATGAGTCTCCATGCGCCTGGTCCGAGTTTTTGGTATAGACATCATGAAACGCATAGAAATATTCCTTGTGTCCGATCGGAGGTTGAACCCATATGATCTTGGGCACGATTACATAGGATCACCATTCAATTATGACCAATCAATAAATGAATTTCCCACTAATGTTTGGACGCTGAAGAGGGGTTCCGGACCTTTTGGCGTCCACCAGAAGTGGCCTTGGGTCAAAATGGGTTGTCTACTCATGTGAGCTTTCTTCATTTTGAATTCGAGCATGTTGAGTCTGCATACAAGCAACGAGACAGGAAATTTAGTGCAAAACAAGGGTTGAACGTTGAGTTGGAGTAAGCTGAGGGTTATAGTTCTCATCAGGATCGTTATTAAAGGGAGTTTCAGAGGATCAATTTACAATTTCACAATAACCGTTACATTATAGAGAGCATAAATTGAATTGTTGGCTCATCATCCGGCTGAACCACGAATCTGGTGAATGTCATCGATTGATGACTTCATTTCGTCTGCGGAAGTCTTCCCATCTGGTACAGTTGGCATAAACATTGTCCGGTCGAACCAGCAAAGGAAATGAAATTGACCTTCATTTGTGCTTCCACGAATCGGCTTCTTCGAATACTTCCAACGCGCTTCAGGTGACAGGTTTTTTTTCCGACGACCTGAAATAGTTCTTCATTCCTTTTGATCGGCGGGAGGACCGGGCATGTTGGCATCTCACGAGAGAGATGATTCCCTCCTGAGTATTTTTCTTCTTGGTTTCTGTTCACCGTTCTTTTCTCTCGTTTCTGCCCCACCCCAAGAGTGAGTTTTTCTCATTTTTCTGGTTTTCTTTCTTCGTCTCTTCACTTACCCGGAGGCGGTGGAAAACACAAATGCGGGTTGAAAAGATAAGAGCGAGATTCCTTCTACGGTGCTGGGAGTGACGGTGGCTGTATCCTGGTGTCTTGGACCTAACGGGTTCGGAAGGCGTGCCCTTTGGCGTAAGGCCTGGGAGGATCATCTTCATTTGGTCGGGAGCATCCGCCAGCCAGCTGCCCAGAAAATGTCGAATCAAATTTGAGTGAGAGGCCACCAGAAATAAGGAGCATTGCACATGGAGATGTCACCCCATATTATTTATCACCGGTAAAAGCCGTACGCCTGGTAGTAAAACGTTTTAGAATAGATTATGGGTCCAAATGGGTATCTATCCACCTATTTCAAAAGTGCATTTTCGAGAATTTTGGTTCCTAGGCGTGTGGGGTGTAATTTTCCACTAAATTCTGGACGCTAAATCGATTGGAATGAGTCCCCATGCTCCTAGTTCAAAGAATAACTGACCCCTGTAAAAAAATTTGCAGCGTTTATTTTTTTTTTCAACAATCGTTTAAGCATAATCAAGCGGCTGAGTGAAATTTTCTGTTCTTGGGGTTTCTTATAAGAACAGGGAAAATCTCATTCGACCACTTGTTGCACGCGATATACGGCGCCACTCATCTAAGGTGAATCATCTTTCCTGTCGTGATTCAGACAGAATATCTCGAATAAGTTCTTGTATGATGACATGTACCCGTCGATGTCTCATCAGGTTCATGCAATTCCAGTAATTAGTTTACTTTTGAACCGTTGTTGTTCCTAATTGTTGGTCCTAATTCGAATATTTCTAAAATTTACGAATTAACCAAAATTCTGTAGACGTTCGTGGTCTTACCATGTTTGTGTCACAGAGCGTATTATATTATAACCTTCTGCCAACATCTTCAATTTATCTGGGTCTGCTCAGATTGAACTACGACCACACTCCTTGCCAAAGTACCCCTCATCCCATAAATCAATATCCGATAACCCGCCGAATTGACGTCTAGTGTGTGTTTACGTTCCTAATTCGTTATTGTCCCTTATTACTATTATTTTTCAGGTAGCACAAAAGGCACCCCCTGTGTCGTTTGAAGGGTCCGCCGAAAATTTCCCCTTTGAAATCATCGATACGCGGGTAAAACCCCTGCGCGTATTTTTCACTGAAACTATTTCATTAGCTCTTTTCACTTTGTTCGTTTCGACGTCACAAAAAGGGGTACACCGGGTAACTTCATGCAAATGACGCACTCGGCGTTACATTTCACATTATCATGGAAATTCGCCCAACTCGTTGCCTTCCACATGCTCTTCCATCGACGGTTTTATGTTCGGAGTGTATAACAATAACACGAAAGGTTATGGCGCAAATCCGAAAACAACCGAGAATGAATAATCACTGCGTTTCCACATCAGAACTTTTCTTGCCGTGGAAAATCTGAATTATGGTGTGTTTTATCAGGGCAACCGTCACCGCAGGCCGTCTTGGAGATTCTAGTGACATCTCTTTCATCCGAAAAACGGCTCTTTCCTCTCATAGCCATCTAGGATCCATCAACAGGAAGGTAAAACATCCAATTCTAACTAGTAGCCCTTAAGTTTTCTTCGGCAACAACCGAAGACGGCCGTGAATATTCATCCAAATTGGTAAACCTGAAGGGAAAACTGCAGCCAGCATTGGAAGAAACAGGGGACCTCTTCGCTATGCAACAGTTTCAGGAAAGAGCACTCAACCATCAGAGCAGTAGCTGAGGTGCTCAAAATACTGGAGAAAACACAAGAAGATCCTCGGTACTTACGAAAGGTAGGACTCTTGGTGACGCTGGATGTCAAAAACGCCTTCAACTCAGCAAGATGGAAAATTTTGCTGAAGCCTCTGGGAGTATCTCCTGAGGGTCCCAACTACCTCCGAGGCAGAACACACTTGTATACAACAAAACACATAATATATTTTGAGAAGTAACAATTACATCAGGGGCAGCCCTGGGGTCAATCCTTGAACCTACCCTCTGGAACATAATCCTACGACAGCAGATTCCGAATGGCCCTTCGGGAACTTTCGGAACGGGAAGAAACTTTCCTGGTTGGATATGCAGATGATGTGGTGGCTGTAGTCTTGGCCAGTACAATGGAGCAAGTGAAGCTGAACGAGACCTTGTCTGGATTGGGAGCATATATGAATGCACACAGTCTTTCATTAGCCACTTCCATGACAGAGGTAGTAATGGTCACACGAAACATCCCAAATATCATACAAATTAGAGCGGAGGAAGTTGATCTGGAAACAAAACCAGTAGTGAGGTACTTCGGAATACACGTATGGACGGCAGCAGCCAACTCAGCAAAGACAACTGCAGCCGTGAGTCGACTAATGTCCAACATCCAAGGACCTAGACCATGTATGAGACCACTATTAATGTCAGTTGTACACGCCGTTCTGCTATAAGGAGCAGGGGTATGGATGGACGCTCTGAATGTCAAATGCCACAAGAACTGATGCTCACGGTGCAAAGAAGAGCACCGCATTGTGAGCGCCTATAAGACAGCATCGAAGCCAGCCATGCTTCATCTGGCAGGAGTGATACCAATACATCTGCTTGCAAGGGAGAGGAAAAGGAACGAGCGATGGGAAGAAGAGCCCTGGCCACAACTATCCAAACAAGAATAGGAACACACACTTCACTTCCTGGACGTCTAGGTGCCAGAAATCTTGAAAACACACTTTTGGTTGAACACGCTTTTGGTTTTCCTTGAATATTTAAATTGGTAGATACCCATTTTGACCCATAACCTCTTCTGATGGGCATCAATCGTTCTGGGACCCGTCCCAATCTCGAAAATCCATTTTTCTGGGGCAAACATTTCTCTCCAAATCGCTTGTAACCCGATGTGGTAAATACGCAGTTTACACCAAAGTTATACATTGAGTCTTTTGAATTTATTGAGATTTTCAACAAATTTACCTATTTGGGTATTACGAAAAAAAGGATCACTATGTTTGTGAAGAAGTTGGCACTGATAGTAGATGTGAAGTCGTTCTAAATCATCTCCCCGATAAATTCTGACGAACGATTTTGCTAGGTAGGTATCCGATGCCTGGTAAGAAATTCTTTCGTTACTCTCAACCTCACGTTCAGATTGTCGTTACCCGTTGACGACCGAAGATAATAGCGGCTCTGGATAATAGTAATAGCGGGATCGGCTCAAGGACGGCACTAAGACAATGGCATACGACAGCTGGCCGGTGTCGTTGTTTGGCCTGTGATTACGGCCGAGCGAAAAACCTTCCTCCGACTGCCTTTTGTGACACTCGAGTCGGGTGAGAAAGCGGTTAGAGAGAAACAATCGAAGGGCGCAGTGTCGCTAAACCTATACGTATAGGAGATAAAACTTCCTAGGAACGCATTAAATTCCATCCATTAGAAAATAACGTGGCAACAAGAGAAAATTATTTTTCTCTTAATTTCATTTATATGTGAGCGTAGGGGGACTACACAATAACTTATGTCAGGTGGCACTTTGTAAAATCGAATATAATCAAATAATAAGACAAATAATAAGCATCGGCCGCAGAACTCCCTGTCACCGGCGAACGTTTTCATCAGACTAACTGCGTCGTCGGATTCTTCCACCACCAGGTCAAAGTGAGTGGGGGAAGGGTGAACTGCATGGAGACCTGAGCAGGTAGGCCCTGGTTGAAGGGGTAGATCACATATATTATAAATGGACATTAGGTGACTGGTCACCAAACTGACTTATTTCCACGATTTTATTTGGAGGCATAAAGGGTTAAAAAACGTTAGCGTCATCATAATTGGAAATGAACGTTGCAAATTCTTTTACAGGGGTTGGTTATTCCTCAAACCAGCAGCATGGAGACTAATTCCAATCGATTCAGCATCCTAAATTTAGTGGAAAATGATACCCGACACGTCTAGGTACCAGAAATCTCGAAAACTCACATTCGAAATAGGTAGATGGATACCCATTTTGATCCATAACCTCTCCCGATGGGCACCAATCGTTCTGGAACCCGTCCTATTGCATTCAGCGTCCAAAATTTATTAATACATACCCAGCACGGCTAGATAGCCAAAAATCTCGGCAATCCATTTTTTTAACCCCTACCCGAAATGTTTTGGTAGATAACTAGAGCCGGAATCCCCCCCCCCCCTTCCCTCCTCCTTTTCCAATTTGGTCTGATCGGGCTGTAATGTTTTGAGAACCAACTGGAGCCGGAAAACAAATGTTCAGATTTTAGAAATTTTACTACTACCGAAATCAGCGTGGACGGCGTACGGGGCATCATTTGGCACCTTGCCTTTTGCATTTAGGAAAACCACTCTCAGGAACGAGTCCAACGACGGAACCCATTGTTTGGTTCGCGATACTATCAAAGCCGAGATGATCGACGTTTTTCAAAGAAGTACCTACGAAACACGTGTGTGGAATTTGACAAAGAAAACGCGCCAAGGGCCTCGGGGCATAAAAACAGATCGTGGATGGATGTTACTGTGCCACCGAGAGCAGAATCGTGAACGTCCTGACTCTCGCAACCTTGGATAGGATAAGCTCGACAAGCGAAACCTTTTCTCGTTATGCAACCAGTAGTATTGTGGGGGGGGGGGGGGGTATAGAGGGAGGGAGTTCCTCTCCCATGGGCCACCTCCACTTCTCGTTATTTGGTTGACTTACATCTTCTCTGTTGGTCTGTTCTTCAAAACAATCAATAAGTCAGTCCATAGTAAAATGTGGATTTACGGTATTAACTGATCAGAAATGTTTAATACGGATGATTCCCACAACATTCATTGGGCTTTAATTAAATATTTCTCTCACAGAAGAAGGCATTTTGTCTGTGTATTCACCAATATGTAAATTAGATTAATGCTCTGACTAGAGGTTTCTTGAGTACATTGCTCATTATTATTGTCTAACCAAAGAAAACCATAGTCCTGGACTCATTCCCATTTAGCGTCCAAAATTTAGTGGAAAATGATACCCCTCACGGCCAGATTGCCAAAAATATAATAATATATTATTAATATAATATATATATTTAATATATATATAAATTAAAAGAGACATTTGGTCAGGGACCAACTAGGCTTGAACTAAATTTTGGACGCTGAATCCAATGGGAGGGGTCCCAGAACGATTAGCGCCCATGGCAAGAGGTTATGGGCCTATATGGCTATCTATTTACCTATTTCAAAGGGGAGGTTTTCGAGATTTCTGGTAAATAGACGTAAGGGGTATGATTTTTCACTAAATGTTGGACGCTGAATCGATTAGAATGAGTCCGGGAAACTCCTTACTCACTGTTTTGCCCTATTTTTACCATGCTCCTGGTCCAAGGGATAACGAACCCTTGTGAAAGCGTTTTTAAATGTAATTAATCTCAATTTGTTTCAAATCCTTTAATATCAAGAGATTTAGGGCTTTTTGAAATATTCCTGAAAACGAGATGTTTATTCAGAAGCGCTCAAAGTCAGAAAAGCGAACGTTGAACGGCTCCCACGACAATAGTAACCAAAGCCATCACGCAGGGGGGCGGTAAAATTGTAACATTGAATTTCGGAAATACTAGGAGGATACGACCTCAGTTACAGTGATTGTTGGGCTTGGGACCCCAGGAACAAAAGACAGGTGCTGAAAAGTCCGAGGGCGTTGCATATCGTTTATCCTGGTTTCCAAGCCGTGTCATTATCGTAGGTTTGTTGCAAAGACTCGATCCCTGTTATGACTCGTTTCCGGCCTCTCGGGGAAAACGATGGTAATTTTTTTTACACCGATTAGATGGTTAGAAATGTGTAATGAACAGTTTGGGTGAACATTGTATTTGAATGAAGAAGACGTTGAAAAAAAAAAAAAAAAAAACCAACGACTGACCACTTCAAGACATCAAATCCTTGACGTTGTGGTTTCGCTCGTTTTCGCCAGAGTGGCGGTTTCAGCCGCATTCAAAACTCCAACGTGCATGATAGACATCATAAAGTATGTTAATGAACGACCTCATGCGACTTTTTGTCCAATGGTAAATTTCTTTAGAAGCTGACCAATCTGCATCCGCTTTACGTCGACATTTATCCAAATAGCTATTTAATGAAATGAATCTTATCACACAAATTTATTGTCAACTTACTTTCTCACTCCAAGATATAAAGAGCTCCCGTGGCATTCGATTCAATTTCTAACTGCAGCCGTCGAAATCCTTGAGTTCGTAACAAGGATTCGCCGACTCCGCGACGGGTTTATCGAAACGGAATTTTAATTTCAAATAGTTGGACCAGAAAGGCTTGAGCCCAAGTTCCCAAGATAAGTGATAAAAGAAAACTTACAGGCGAGAAACCCGTTCTGCCATTAAATATCCTGTCGTGCGAGGTAGCACTAAAGATAGGTGGTTATCTCAGAGAATAATGGACATATCTGCGTGTCGCGGTTCTTAGTGTTTAAGCCCACTCACACCGTACCGAGGAAATGGAGAAGGTGGAATAAACGGAATTCTTATTCTATGAAGTAAGTTGGTACTGATTCCCAGATTGAAGAGTAAAATCGCGTCCAAAATTAAGTGGAAAACGATGCCCATACGCCTAGATCGCCAAAAATATCGATAATCAATTTTTCAAATAACACATTTGGAACCCTCTCCCCCTTTTTTGGAAGAAGGAAATTCATTATCGTTAAACTTCAGCCTGAATCCAATTGGACGAGTCCGAAAAGATTGACGCCCACCGGAAGATATTATGGGTCAAAATGGGTATCTGTCCACCCATTTTTTTGGTAACCAGGCGTGTGGGGTATCATTTTTACTAAATTCTGGGCTCTGAACCGATTGGAATGGGTCAGGGACTCTCCACACCCCAGTTTTCCTCATTTCCTCCATGCCCCTGGTCCGAAGAATAACCAAACCCCCGTGAAATACCAATGCTTCTGCTGAGGTAGGGCTTACATAAATTGTTCAGAGACCCAGATACCAAACAAGAAGCTATTGCAGTCACTAATATTGAACATGTGAATCCCAGTTAATATTAGTTTTGCCTGGCACTTAATTCTAGTAAGATATGCGGCTCGGGAGGAACAATCTTATCGAATTAGGCGAGCATTGTGTCACATTGAATGTTTGCAACAAAATCTGGGCCGTACTGTTTGATAATTCAAGTGACAGGGAGATAGCACCATAGCGGCATCAGTTTTACATTTTGATGGTCCACCTCCACCTTTGCCCCTGAAATGTGTGACGTCCGAATTTGAACTTTTGCAAGAAGTCGATAAACTACTCATCTCAATCCCTTCGTCCGGACTTTTGAAAAGGTCACTGTCGTTCCCGAACGGACAAGATTTTAAACTCTCTTCTGTCTCGTATAGTAATACTCTTATGCTAATCCAGATATATTTTTTTCGTGTGACAGAACACCTTTAAGGATTTTGGAAGCTGATAGCGTGGATTGCTGGGGTGGTTTCTTCGCTCCCATGATACTTACAAGTACAGATGTGTTCTTGTTCATGGTAATGATATTGACTACTTGGTGGAGCTACTCGAGTATATGATAATGGGTATCAAATGAGTATTGGTAGTTAGAAGCAGATTATAAAGACATTAGTAAAACATCGAACCTCCAATACTCGATGCAAGTATCGTAAGTATTGATATCAGTAAATATTGCGTGTATCGAAACGACTAGGTGGAGCTCTCCTTCACGCCACCACAAATTGAATGGGTGAGTTGAAGAAGGGTATTATTCCACAAAAATGTAATTCTGAACTGAGATAGCCATTTTCTAACAGTAACAGAGAACTGCATCGTTTGAGTGGAAGAAGGCTAATATTCCTATTACGGAAGGCAGTCAAACACGACCTTGAAATATCAGATGAGTTGAAGAAGGAAAATATTCCAGCAATGTTTCCCTTTTTCAACTCAATGTCTGCCAGCCGCCGGCAGATGTCAGCACTTTCACTGCTCACATGACTAGAATATACATATTTCAACATTCCCAACAAAAATTACTCACTATACACCCATACCTACTCATTACCTTGATGCTGAATTGTCGGTAAAAAAAATGTTCGAATTATTTATTGATAAATATACTAATCTAAAAAACCAAGTCAAGTATGAATTCTATTTAAAATACTTCAAAGAAAATTTCTCATATTCATTCGGGAGACCACAAGTGGATGTTTGCTCCACTTGTGAGGACTTAAATACAAAAATCAAATCAACAACATTGAATGATGCAGCTAAAAGGGCTGCAGTAGCAGAGCTTCTGGTGCACAAGCGCCGTGCAAATAAGTTCTACAAAAAAAATCAGCAAATAACTGAAGTGTGCATGAACCGAGAAGATACTTCAGCAATTGTTTTTGATTTTATGCAGAACTTACCACTCCCATTCATGCCAGTGCAAGAAATGTTCTACCTGCGCAAGTTATGGTACTACGTTTTTAATATAAGTGATTTAAAAAATGAAAATTCCATTTTCTACACATATTCTGAGGGTACTCCCAAAAAAGGACCGGATGAAGTTTGTTCATTTATTCTACACTACATTGAGCATTACATTCCATTGAATGTCAAACACCTTTATGTGTTCAGTGATGCTTGTGGCGGACAAAACCGTAACCACACACTTTGTAGGCTATTACTGACTCTGACTACGACTGGTCGCTTCGAAACAGTTACTCTATACTTTCCCATCCGGGGACACAGTTTCATGCCCTGCGATAGAAAATTTGGGGTAATAAAAAGGGCTTTGAGGAAGCACGATCGAATTTACTCACCTGAACAGTATAAAGAGATTATATGCAACGCTAAGAAGACACAACCTGGCTATGAAGTTGTTGAAGTACATAATGAAGACTAATGTCACTCACTAATGTCAGTGACTTATATTATTATTATTATTATACATGCTTAAAAATAACTATTTTATGATTTATACCCAGAATCTTTAATTTCTTCCACTCAAAATCAAAGAAAAATTTGATAGAGTTGAAAAAGGGTAATATTCCTGTACCATTTTTTTTTATTGTACTCAGAATGATAAAAGACATTTTCTGATGATAAATTAACATTGAAACTATCTCATCATGAGCTACAACTTCTCTGTTATGTATTTCAGTGTTAATTTGTTCCAAAAAAAGTTATGGATTTTTTTTTTATTTGTGAAAAATCACTTTTTTGGAATATTCCCCTTCTTCAACTCACCTATTCAATTTATCAGATGAGTTCCAAGTCGTAATACATCACAGCGCATTAATGTCGCGTGATAAGGAACCGTGCCCTACAATGAAGTGGGGATAAAAAACTGAGAAAGGCGGGAAAAGCCCTGCAGGATGAACTTCGAAAAAGAAGAAGATTGGGAAGTGAATCTTGAAATCCCATTTTCGAATATAAGGAATTCATCTCTTTTCTACGGGAACGGCGGGACGGTGGTGGAAAAAGGGGGTTTCCTTCGGATTTCTTGAGGAATTCAATTTCCTGAACATTCACAGTTAGGGGTGAAGCCGCCTTTCGGGAGCAGGGAGGAATGACATTTGATTAGGGGAGCCAACAGACCCACCCCACCGCACAAGTCGACCTCCTCTTCCACAGCCTTCTGCACCGTAGGAAATAGGAACATTCCAACAACAAAATTTCAAATAGTGTTTTTTTTTTTTTTTTTTTTTTTTTTTTTTTTTTTTTATGTGGATTTTTACCTCCGTATTTCCAGTTCTATGCAATGAAGGCACATAAGCATTGGTTTCGACATAAGAAAAAGAGGAACGCGAATATTAACGGCAACTGAATGTGGTTCTCTTAATACCGAAGGCACTCAAATGCCTACATATCATATAATATCCATAAATTTAATAAAACCTCGATGTATTCTCATAGACACGGACCTGATGTTTATCCATGAGATATCCAACAGCGATTCCTGTATGTAATAAATGCAGTTTAGTTCTGGACTGGTTGAGCCTTTGCTTTCGACAATCTCAAGGCTTCCTTCGGTCGAGATATGCGATAATGATTCTGTTAATGGGTCATTAGCATTTCAATGGAGGCATCAATTACCTGTCTATCTAGGAAGTTCATCTAGCGCCATCTACCGCTTAGAGCTTCTTTATTAAAATTATTTTTTTCTTTCTGGTGGAAAAACATAAGAGCGAAGTAATAGATAATAATATATTCACATTACCAGGGATAAAATGGTTATAATGAGCAATGTGAGAGAACGTCTCTGGACAACGCAAAAGATAACAAATTCTTTCACTGGGGTTGGTTATTCCTCGGATCAGGAGCATGGAGACTCATTTCAATCGATTCAATGTCCAAAAATTTAATTGAAAATGATACCCCACACGCCTAGGTACAAGAAACCAAGAAAACTCACTTTTAAGAAAGGACAAACTTCTGAGCGAAGTTTGGTTGGTTCTACCTTGATCAACTTATTTCTGATTAGCCTAGAAAATCTCTCTGATTCGGCCCGAATTTCTTTTTTGGCGTTTCAAAGTGTTCAATAAGCAAATGTCCGTACGCCATTCACGCTGAATTTGGCAGTTGAAATTTTTCTATAAATTTTAAATTTTTGTAAGGGACCCGTTTCTGGCCCCAGTTGGTCCCCGAAACATTTCAGCAAGATCGAACCTTGGGGTGGGTAGGGGTCAAAATGTGTACTTCGAAAAATGGATTTTCGAGATTTTTGGCAATCCAGGCATGTGGGGTATTCTTTTCGACTAAATTTTGGGCGCTGAATCCAATGAGGCGGGTCCCTGAACGATTAGCGCCCACCGGAAGAGGTTATGATTCAAAATGTTGACCTATCCACCTATTTTGGAAGTGGGTTTCGAGATTTCTGGTGCATAGGCGTGTGGAGTATCATTTTCCACTAAATTTTGGACGCTGAATCGATTGGAATAGGTCTCCATGTTTCTAGTACGAGGATAACTAACTCCCGTGAATGAATTTGTAGCGTTTTTGATCTGGGCAACATGAAATGTGCTCAGACAAATTTTTGGGAAAATCGGCGAGGTCCGGCCTCCATCGTGCGCGTCGATTTTGAGATGAGCTCGGAACAGCATCATCTAATGGTGTTATCGTTTTTGAAGTGAGAGCCCCGAGATATTGAGGTCTCGCTAAGCTTTTTGCCCGTTCCCACAAGACGCGCACCTGTTCTTCTCGAGCCCATCCCGGTTAAGGCGTTATCATCCGGGGCTGTATAAGGAACAGGCTTGTCGAGAGGGATGCGGAGAGAACGTCTTTTTTCTCAATTTCAAAGGCCCTCAGCCTAAGGCTTGTCCCCAGATCGAGTTACTCCCATGGTCACTAATTGGGATTTCAAAAAAGCTGCTTCTCGTAGGGGTTAATCAAGTATCAAAGAAGGGCGGACTAATATTTAGTTGGTTGCTTGTGTATTGAATGAGTTGTCTAACGCGTACAATATTCGCATTAATTTCTTCCTAAAAAGAGAATTGGCGGGTTCTAGCCGGCGTCGGCCTGTAGGGAACAGAGTGAAATCCCCAATTCGAATGCTTATCAGCCTTCATAATCATGTTTTGGTTGGTTTTCCTTAAATAATCATCCTATTTTTTCTGAAATTTCCAGCTCTAGTTGGTCCTCATGACTTTTCAGCCCGACTGGACCAAAGGACTTTTGGTATTTTCGGCGATCTAGGCGAGTACAGAATCATTTTCGTTTAAATTTTGGACGATGAATCCAATGAGACGGGTCCCGAAACGATTGGTGCCCATCGGAAGAGGTTATGGATCAAAATGGGAATCTATTTACTCATTTCTAATACGTTTTAACAATTTCTAGTACCTAGGCGTGTGGGGTATCATTTTCCACTAAATTTTGAACGCTGAATCGATTGGAATGAGTCTCCGTGCTGCTTAACGGATAAATAACTAACCTTTGTGAATTTTTGCGTTCTTAAACTCAGCGTGGTCAATTTAATGGGGTAGTATCGTTTTCCGATGCCTCTTTCTGATGATGACATCTTGAAACACAAACTGTCAAATTTTTTTGGTAATACAGAATGATTGACCTCTGCCATGAAAACAGATAGGTTATTCAAGAAAAATAATAAGCCAGCACTAACACAGTTAGCGGCTGTGGCTGTTACTGTTTAACTAAGGTGGAAGAGACCTGAAACAGCTATGAATGCTGCACCCAGCAAGTAAAGTTCTCCAATTTTTTTTTTTTTTTTTTTTTTTTCTGTGACAAAAGTTTGCAGACTGTTCAACACGAGTGACGTTATTCTTCCTCCATGACGAGAATAAGTCGCCAAAAAACGGTAGCCACTCTGTTCAAACACGATCAATTAACAGGTGGCTTTGAAAGGAGTCCCATTGTCTTCGAAGGTTCTCTCACCGTTTGCTAGCGTGTTGACTTTGGAAGGAAATCAAACAACGGTTATCCACTAGTTTTGCTTGAACGGTGTCATGTGGAATTCAACGGCCATCGGTGGAACGCGTATACACTTGGGAAGTTGGGCGTAGTTGGATACCTGAAAGATGCCTAAAACTGAGGTTGGTGGAAAATACACCAGTAAACCAGATATTATATATTTGGCACTATGTTTCGAAGATTCTGTAGGACGTTGCTGCCATTTGTCATTAGTGTGGAAAAATCAATAGTTTTCTTTTTATTATTATGAAAAAAGCATTGAATAAAGACGTAATATTAATGGAGATCGAACAAAATCATATAAGAGGAAGTTTTTGATTTTCTCAAAATTGTTGGTCAAGAATTACTATCGCTTTCATACAGGCTATTGTATGTTATGTGGAGATGAAGGAATGCACACATACATAATCCTATTTAGTAATGTGAAAAATGGAAATAGGCGTCCGCCGTCCATTTTTATGGACCATCCATTTTTAAAGAGCTAACGAAAAGAGGTAATTTTTTTATAAACCTTATTCATTTTCAAAACTGGATCAGTGTGTGAACATTTATTTTTTGACTTCTTGGGTAGGCAATTGAGGTATGGTTTTCCACTGAATTTAGGTTGTTAAATCGATTCAAATGGATCCATTTTTCCGCAATAGATTGTTAAATACATCTTGATACAATCGTTCCATTAGCTTGGAAGCTCCTCATGTACTCACTCCATCAAGTCGTGAGTCGTCAATGTCGACGCAATTACAAATTTTCTTCTTTTGATTCACCCAGTGCACGCATGCGTAAAAATGTAATGTTTCTTTGGAAATTTCCTTTTGAGCACGCTTATCACGTACTTTCACGACTCGAGCAGTACCCCATGAAAAATTAACAATGAATTTAACAATGAAACTGTTTGTTACCGTAGGAACAGTACGAAATTATTCATATTCTTTGTGACGGGTTTCTTCTCTTTTTGCCATCATAATATGACGGCGACACTACATCATCGTGTCAGATAAAAACGTATACAGGCGCACAGGAGAAGTCGTCCGTCATTGTGCAGAGGACGCTAGATGGTAATCGGGGCCATGGTAACATTGTGAATGCGATTGAAACGCCGATGTCGGAAAACATGTTGGAAATTTTAAACAGCCGCGCAAAGTAGCTAAGCACGACTTCGTGATGGCTTCGTTGAAATGCACGTTGTGAAACTTCATGCCATCTACTACTGTGGTACATACTTCATTTCGTGCCAAAGAAAATGTGTACTTTTTGATGATTTTTACGGACAAATAATTGCATTCCAAGATTTGGAGAGTGAAAAACGCATTCCAATCGATTTAGCGCCTAATATTTAGTGTAAAATGATGCCCCCCACGCTTAGGTACCAGTAATCTCAAAACACACAATCTGAATAGGCCGACAGATACACATTTTGACCCATAACCTCTTCCGGTGGGCACCAATCCTAGAGCACCCCACATGCCTAGATCGCTGAAAACTCAAAACTTTGCAGCCCAATTAGACCAATTTGAGGATGGGGGGGGGGGAGATGCGTGTTTTTTTAAAATGAATTTTCGATATTTTTGCAATCTATATCTACTAAATCTTGGACGCTGAATCAATTGGACTGAGTTCGGGACACTCCACACTCACTGTTTTCCCCCATTTTCTTCATCCTGGTTCGAGAAATAACCAACCCCTGTGAAACTCTTTGCACCGTTTCTTATTACTTATCCATTGTACGTTCATGTTTGGCCATTTTCTGAAATCATCAGGAGCTCACGTTGGTCACAAGTGCTGAAATGCATAAGCGAGGCCGTGGATGTGTATGGAAAGGGTGTGAGCAATGCGAAATATTCAGCACATCAAGGAACACATTGGTGAAGACCTCCACCTCGGAATGGGCTCCGATGCATAACCATACTCCGGTAACGGCTTTTGCAGTCGCCGCAAATAAGGAAATCCTGGCAACTCGTGGAGGATTCCATAAATTTCCTAGTCATCCCTCGACTGCGCCCAAGACGCCAGAGGTGGGCTGAAGAAAATGCAGGCGGGCGACGTAGAAGGAAGTCAGGGCCCTGAGACCTATTAGCAAGGCTCGGAACCCCTCGGGCACTCCCCTGTCAGCGAGGGGGCACTTGCACAATCGAGCAAGGACATTCCCTCACACCATCTGCCACCTGAAGGTTCATACGGAATAAATAGCGTTGCCGGAACGGGCCGAGGCTCTTCGCTATGTGGGAACCCAGTAGAAGCCATCCATTGCGGCTCTGAACAGGACTATTGAAATACCATGTATGGATCAACGAGGGTTCATACCGACCGTATACAGGGTGTCCCTCGAGTTGCCCTCCCCCCTTCCTCTCCTAAAATCGTCCTAATGGGAGGGAACAAAAATCATATTTCATAGCGCGTGTTAGCCGTTTGCACACAACATTTCATAGGTTTTAAAAATATATATAATTTTTCATTTTTTCCCCTGCTACTGTCTCAACCGGACTGGGAGCCACATGCAGACATTCAACTTGATCATTGAAAAAGGTTTCTCCTATTTTTACTGTAGAAATTTGAAATAGGCGCCTGATACGAAGAGAAACGGACGCGAAATAAAATAACTTTGGTCATTACTCCGCAAAAATTGAGTCGAATTAAGAAATATCATTTTGTGAATCAACGTTAAAAAACCCTGCAAATTATTACACACGGGTTGGTTATTCCTCGATTGGGGGAAACAGTGGATGTGGTGGGTCCCGGACCCATTCCAATCGATTCAGGGTCCAAAATTTAGTGGAAAATGATATCCCACACGCCATTCATTCTAGCCTAGATCAAACCGTGGCGCAAGTAGCTGGCGCGTTCGGCAGAAATCGAAAGGTTGTCAGTTCGAGCCCAAGTGGTGGTAGCGAATATTTTTGTTTTCTGATTTAGATTTTTTTTACCTATAAATTGAACAATAAATTGACCAATTACTTCTTCCAGTGGGTGCCAATTGTTCTGGGACTAATTTCATTGGATTCAGCGTCCAAAATTTAGTGGAAAATGATACCCTACTCGCCTAGATCGCCCAAAATCTCGAAAAAAGCCCGATCGACCAAATTTTGGTGTAGGGGTCAAAATGTTTTTTTTTGAAAAATGTTAT
>CM034008.1:13506220-13628758 GCA_019603395.1 Cyrtorhinus lividipennis
GACTTTTTTCCAATGTAAATTTCTTTAGAAGCTGACCAATCTGCATCCGCTTTACGTCGACATTTATCCAAATAGCTATTTAATGAAATGAATCTTATCACACAAATTTATTGTCAACTTACTTTCTCACTCCAAGATATAAAGAGCTCCCGTGGCATTCGATTCAATTTCTAACTGCAGCCGTCGAAATCCTTGAGTTCGTAACAAGGATTCGCCGACTCCGCGACGGGTTTATCGAAACGGAATTTTAATTTCAAATAGTTGGACCAGAAAGGCTTGAGCCCAAGTTCCCAAGATAAGTGATAAAAGAAAACTTACAGGCGAGAAACCCGTTCTGCCATAAATATCCTGGCGTGCGAGGTAGCACTAAAGATAGGTGGTTATCTCAGAGAATAATGGACATATCTGCGTGTCGCGGTTCTTAGTGTTTAAGCCCACTCACACCGTACCGAGGAAATGGAGAAGGTGGAATAAACGGAATTCTTATTCTTTAAAGTAAGTTGGTACTGATTCCCAGATTGAAGAGTAAAATCGCGTCCAAAATTAAGTGGAAAACGATGCCCATACGCCTAGATCGCATAAAATATCGATAATCAATTTTTCAAATAACACATTTGGAACCCTCTCCCCCTTTTTTGGAAGAAGGAAATTCATTATCGTTAAACTTCAGCCTGAATCCAATTGGACGAGTTTGAAAAGATTGACGCCCACCGGAAGATATTATGGGTCAAAATGGGTATCTGTCCACCCATTTTTTTGGTAACCAGGCGTGTGGGGTATCATTTTTACTAAATTCTGGACTCTGAACCGATTGGAATGGGTCAGGGACTCTCCACACCCCAGTTTTCCTCATTTCCTCCATGCCCCTGGTCCGAAGAATAACCAAACCCCCGTGAAATACCAACGCTTCTGCTGAGGTAGGGCTTACATAAATTGTTCAGAGACCCAGATACCAAACAAGAAGCTATTGCAGTCACTAATATTGAACATGTGAATCCCAGTTAATATTAGTTTTGCCTGGCACTTAATTCTAGTAAGATATGCGGCTCGGGAGGAACAATCTTATCGAATTAGGCGAGCATTGTGTCACATTGAATGTTTGCAACAAAATCTGGGCCGTACTGTTTGATAATTCAAGTGACAGGGAGATAGCACCATAGCGGCATCAGTTTTACATTTTGATGGTCCACCTCCACCTTTGCCCCTGAAATGTGTGACGTCCGAATTTGAACTTTTGCAAGAAGTCGATAAACTACTCATCTCAATCCCTTCGTCCGGACTTTTGAAAAGGTCACTGTCGTTCCCGAACGGACAAGATTTTAAACTCTCTTCTGTCTCGTATAGTAATACTCTTATGCTAATCCAGATATATTTTTTTCGTGTGACAGAACACCTTTAAGGATTTTGGAAGCTGATAGCGTGGATTGCTGGGGTGGTTTCTTCGCTCCCATGATACTTACAAGTACAGATGTGTTCTTGTTCATGGTAATGATATTGACTACTTGGTGGAGCTACTCGAGTATATGATAATAGGTATCAAATGAGTATTGGTAGTTAGAAGCAGATTATAAAGACATTAGTAAAACATCGAACCTCCAATACTCGATGCAAGTATCGTAAGTATTGATATCAGTAAATATTGCGTGTATCGAAACGATGCTCCACTAGGTGGAGCTCTCCTTCACGCCACCACAAATTTATCAGATGAGTTCCAAGTCGTAATACATCACAGCGCATTAATGTCGCGTGATAAGGAACCGTGCCCTACAATGAAGTGGGGATAAAAAACTGAGAAAGGCGGGAAAAGCCCTGCAGGATGAACTTCGAAAAAGAAGAAGATTGGGAAGTGAATCTTGAAATCCCATTTTCGAATATAAGGAATTCATCTCTTTTCTACGGGAACGGCGGGACGGTGGTGGAAAAAGGGGGTTTCCTTCGGATTTCTTGAGGAATTCAATTTCCTGAACATTCACAGTTAGGGGTGAAGCCGCCTTTCGGGAGCAGGGAGGAATGACATTTGATTAGGGGAGCCAACAGACCCACCCCACCGCACAAGTCGACCTCCTCTTCCACAGCCTTCTGCACCGTAGGAAATAGGAACATTCCAACAACAAAATTTCAAATAGTGTTTTTTTTTTTTTTTTTTTTTTTTTTTTTTTTTTTTTTTTGTGGATTTTTACCTCCGTATTTCCAGTTCTATGCAATGAAGGCACATAAGCATTGGTTTCGACATAAGAAAAAGAGGAACGCGAATATTAACAGCAACTGAATGTGGTTCTCTTAATACCGAAGGCACTCAAATACCTACATATCATATAATATCCATAAATTTAATAAAACCTCGATGTATTCTCATAGACACGGACCTGATGTTTATCCATGAGATATCCAACAGCGATTCCTGTAAGTAATAAATGCAGTTTAGTTCTGGACTGGTTGAGCCTTTGCTTTCGACAATCTCAAGGCTTCCTTCGGTCGAGATATGCGATAATGATTCTGTTAATGGGTCATTAGCATTTCAATGGAGGCATCAATTACCTGTCTATCTAGGAAGTTCATCTAGCGCCATCTACCGCTTAGAGCTTCTTTATTAAAATTATTTTTTTCTTTCTGGTGGAAAAACATAAGAGCGAAGTAATAGATAATAATATATTCACATTACCAGGGATAAAATGGTTATAATGAGCAATGTGAGTTGAACGTCTCTGGACAACGCAAACGATAACAAATTCTTTCACTGGGGTTGGTTATTCCTCAGATCAGGAGCATGGAGACTCATTTCAATCGATTCAATGTCCAAAATTTAATTGAAAATGATACCCCACACGCCTAGGTACAAGAAACCAAGAAAACTCACTTTTAAGAAAGGACAAACTTCTGAGCGAAGTTTGGTTGGTTCTACCTTGATCAACTTATTTCTGATTAGCCCAGAAAATCTCTCTGATTCGGCCCAAATTTCTTTTTTGGCGTTTCAAAGTGTTCAATAAGCAAATGTCCGTACGCCATTCACGCTGAATTTGGCAGTTGAAATTTTTCTATAAATTTTAAATTTTTGTAAGGGACCCGTTTCTGGCCCCAGTTGGTCCCCGAAACATTTCAGCAAGATCGAACCTTGGGGTGGGTAGGGGTCAAAATGTGTACTTCGAAAAATGGATTTTCGAGATTTTTGGCAATCTAGGCATGTGGGGTATTCTTTTCGACTAAATTTTGGGCGCTGAATCCAATGAGGCGGGTCCCTGAACGATTAGCGCCCACCGGAAGAGGTTATGATTCAAAATGTTGACCTATCCACCTATTTTGGAAGTGGGTTTCGAGATTTCTGGTGCATAGGCGTGTGGAGTATCATTTTCCACTAAATTTTGGACGCTGAATCGATTGGAATAGGTCTCCATGTTTCTGGTACGAGGATAACTAACTCCCGTGAATGAATTAGTAGCGTTTTGGTTGGTTATTCCTTGAATAATCAACCTATGTTTTCATGCAAATGGTCAACCTCTCCAATTCGGCTCAAATTTTTTTTTTTTGGACGTTTCATGATGTCTAGATCAAAAAAGGTCAATGTCCGTCCGCCGTCCGCCATCCGCCGTCCGCCGTCCGCCGTCCCCCGTACGCCGTACGCCGTCCGCCGTCCGCCGTCCGCCGTCCACGCCGTTTTTGGTATTAGAAAATTTTCTAAAAATCTGAAATTTGGGTCAGGGGTTTGTTCCCGGCCTAGGACGGTCCTCCAAGCTTTTCAGCCCAATCGGACCAAATTTGGGCTGGGTAGGGGTCAAAATGTGTTTTTTGAAAAATGGATTTTCGAGATTTTGGGCGATCTAGGCGAGTGGGGTATCATTTTCCACTAAATTTTGGACGCTGAATCCAATGAAATAGGTCCCAGAACGATTGGCACCCACTGGAAGAAGTTATGGGTCAAATTGGGTATATATTACCCATTTTGAATATGTTTTTTTGAGATTTCTGGAACCTAGGCGTATGGGGTATCATTTTCCGCTAAATCATGGACGCTGAATCCAATGAAGTGGGTCCCAGAACGATTGGCACCCACTGGAAGAGGTTATGGGTAAAAATGGGTATCAATTGCCCATCTTGAATATGTGTTTTCGAGATTTCCGGTACCTGGGCGAGTGGGGTATCATTTTCCACTAAATTTTGGATCCTGAATCGATTGGAATGAGTCTGGGACCCGCCGCACCCACCGTTTTCCCCTTTTCCCCAAAGTTTTTAAAACAGTTTCCATGCGCCTGGTCCGAGGAATAACCAACCCCTGTGTAAGAATTTGCAGCGTTTTTGATCTGGGCAACATGAAATGTGCTCAGACAAATTTTTGGGAAAATCGGCGAGGTCCGGCCTCCATCGTGCGCGTCGATTTTGAGATGAGCTCGGAACAGCATCATCTAATGGTGTTATCGTTTTTGAAGTGAGAGCCCCGAGCTATTGAGGTCTCGCTAAGCTTTTTGCCCGTTCCCACAAGACGCGCACCTGTTCTTCTCGAGCCCATCCCGGTTAAGGCGTTATCATCCGGGGCTGTATAAGGAACAGGCTTGTCGAGAGGGATGCGGAGAGAACGTCTTTTTTCTCAATTTCAAAGGCCCTCAGCCTAAGGCTTGTCCCCAGATCGAGTTACTCCCATGGTCACTAATTGGGATTTCAAAAAAGCTGCTTCTCGTAGGGGTTAATCAAGTATCAAAGAAGGGCGGACTAATATTTAATTGGTTGCTTGTGTATTGAATGAGTTGTCTAACGCGTACAATATTCGCATTAATTTCTTCCTAAAAAGAGAATTGGCGGGTTCTAGCCGGCGTCGGCCTGTGGGGAGCAGAGTGAAATCCCCAATTCGAATGCTTATCAGCCTTCATAATCATGTTTTGGTTGGTTTTCCTTAAATAATCATCCTATTTTTTCTGAAATTTCCAGCTCTAGTTGGTCCTCATGACTTTTCAGCCCGACTGGGCCAAAGGACTTTTGGTATTTTCGGCGATCTAGGCGAGTACAGAATCATTTTCGTTTAAATTTTGGACGATGAATCCAATGAGACGGGTCCCGAAACGATTCGTGCCCATCGGAAGAGGTTATGGATCAAAATGGGAATCTATTTACTCATTTCTAATACATTTTAACAATTTCTAGTACCTAGGCGTGTGGGGTATAATTTTCCACTAAATTTTGAACGCTGAATCGATTGGAATGAGTCTCCGTGCTGCTTAACGTATAAATAACTAACCTTCGTGAATTTTTGCGTTCTTAAACTCAGCGTGGTCAATTTAATGGGGTAGTATCGTTTTCCGATGCCGCTTTCTGATGATGACATCTTGAAACATAAACTGTCAAATTTTTTTGGTAATACAGAATGATTGACCTCTGCCATGAAAACAGATAGGTTATTCAAGAAAAATAATAAGCCAGCACTAACACAGTTAGCGACTGTGGCTGTTACTGTGTAACTAAGGTGGAAGAGACCTGAAACAGCTATGAATGCTGCACCCAGCAAGTAAAGTTCTCCAATTTTTTTTTTTTTTTTTTTTTTTTTTTTTTTTTCTGTGACAAAAGTTTGCAGACTGTTCAACACGAGTGACGTTATTCTTCCTCCATGACGAGAATAAGTCGCCAAAAAACGGTAGCCACTCTGTTCAAACACGATCAATTAACAGGTGGCTTTGAAAGGAGTCCCATTGTCTTCGAAGGTTCTCTCACCGTTTGCTAGCGTGTTGACTTTGGAAGGAAATCAAACAACGGTTATCCACTAGTTTTGCTTGAACGGTGTCATGTGGAACGCGTATACACTTGGGAAGTTGGGCGTAGTTGGATACCTGAAAGATGCCTAAAACTGAAGTTGGTGAAAAATACACCAGTAAACCAGATATTATATATTTGGCACTATGTTTCGAAGATTCTGTAGGACGTTGCTGCCATTTGTCATTAGTGTGGAAAAATCAATAGTTTTCTTTTTATTATTATGAAAAAAGCATTGAATAAAGACGTAATATTAATGGAGATCGAACTAAATCATATAAGAGGAAGTTTTTGATTTTCTCAAAATTGTTGGTCAAGAATTACTATCGCTTTCATACAGGCTATTGTATGTTATGTGGAGATGAAGGAATGCACACATACATAATCCTATTTAGTAATGTGAAAAATGGAAATAGGCGTCCGCCGTCCATTTTTATGGACCATCCATTTTTAAAGAGCTAACGAAAAGAGGTAATTTTTTTATAAACCTTATTCATTTTCAAAACTGGATCAGTGTGTGAACATTTATTTTTTGACTTCTTGGGTAGGCAATTGAGGTATGGTTTTCCACTGAATTTAGGTTGTTAAATCGATTCAAATGGATCCATTTTTCCGCAATAGATTGTTAAATACATCTTGATACAATCGTTCCATTAGCTTGGAAGCTCCTCATGTACTCACTCCATCAAGTTGTGAGTCGTCAATGTCGACGCAATTACAAATTTTCTTCTTTTGATTCACCCAGTGCACGCATGCGTAAAAATGTAACGTTTCTTTGGAAATATCCTTTTGAGCACGCTTATCACGTACTTTCACGACTCGAGCAGTACCCCATGAAAAATTAACAATGAATTTAACAATGAAACTGTTTGTTACCGTAGGAACAGTACGAAATTATTCATATTCTTTGTGACGGGTTTCTTCTCTTTTTGCCATCATAATATGACGGCGACACTACATCATCGTGTCAGATAAAAACGTATACAGGCGCACAGGAGAAGTCGTCCGTCATTGTGCAGAGGACGCTAGATGGTAATCGGGGCCACGGTAACATTGTGAATGCGATTGAAACGCCGATGTCGGAAAACATGTTGGAAATTTTAAACAGCCGCGCAAAGTAGCTAAGCACGACTTCGTGATGGCTTCGTTGAAATGCACGTAGTGAAACTTCATGCCATCTACTACTGTGGTACATACTTCATTTCGTCCCAAAGAAAATGTGTACTTTTTGATGATTTTTACGGACAAATAATTGCATTCCAAGATTTGGAGAGTGAAAAACGCATTCCAATCGATTTAGCGCCTAATATTTAGTGTAAAATGATGCCCCCCACGCTTAGGTACCAGTAATCTCAAAACACACAATCTGAATAGGTCGACAGATACACATTTTGACCCATAACCTCTTCCGGTGGGCACCAATCCTAGAGCACCCCACATGCCTAGATCGCTGAAAACTCAAAACTTTGCAGCCCAATTAGACCAATTTGAGGATGGGGGGGGGGGGGGGGGAGGCGTGTTTTGGTTGGTTATTCCTCGAATAATCAACCTATGTTTTCATGATAATGGTCAACCTCTCCGATTTGGCTCAAAATTTTTTTCTGGACGTTTCATGATGTCCTGATCAAAAACGCTGCAAATTCTTACACAGGGGTTGGTTATTCCTCGGACCAGGCGCATGGAAACTCATTTCTTCAACATGGGGGAAATGGGGAAACAGTGGGTGCGGCGGGTCCCAGACCTATTCCAATCGATTCAGGATCCAGAATTTAGTAGAAAATGATACCCCACACGCCCAGGTACCGGAAATCTCGAAAACGCATATTCAAAATGGGTAATATATACCCAATTTGACCCATAACTTCTTCCAGAGGGTGCCGATCGTTTTGGGACCCATTTCATTGGATTCAGCGTCCAAAATTTAGTGGAAAATGATACCCCACTCGCCTAAATCGCCCAAAATCTCGAAAATCCATTTTTCAAAAAACACATTTTGACCCCTCCCCCGCCCAAATTTGGTCCGATCGGGCTGAAAAGCTTGGAGGACCGTCCTAGGCCGGGAACAGACCCCTGACCCAAATTTCAGATTTTTAGAAAATTTTCTACTACCAAAAACGGCGTGGACGGCGGACGGCGGACGGCGTACGGCGTACGGCGTACGGCGTACAGCGGACGGACATTGACCTTTTGGTTGGTTATTCCTTGAATAATCAACCTATGTTTTCATGCAAATGGTCAACCTCTCCGATTCGGCTCAAAATTTTTTTCTGGACGTTTCATGATGTCCTGATCAAAAAAGCCCCACGCCGTTTTTAGTAGTAGAAAATTTTCCACGCCGTTTTTAGTAGTAGAAAATTTTCTAAAAATCTGAAATTTGGGTCAGGGGTCTGTTCCCGGCCTAGGACGGTCCTCCAAGCTTTTCAGCCCGATCGGACCAAATTTGGGCGGGGTAGGGGTCAAAATGTGTTTTTTGAAAAATGGATTTTCGAGATTTTGGGCGATTTAGGCGAGTGGGGTATCATTTTCCACTAAATTTTGGACGCTGAATCCAATGAAATGGGTCCCAAAACGATCGGCACCCTCTGGAAGAAGTTATGGGTCAAATTGGGTATATATTACCCATTTTGAATATGTGTTTTTGAGATTTCTGGAACCTAGGCGTGTGGGGTATCATTTTCCGCTAAATCTTGGACGCTAATTTCAATGAAGTGGGTCCCGGAACGATTGGCACCCTTTGGAAGAAGTTATGGGTCAAATTGGGTATATATTACCCATTTTGAATATGCGTTTTCGAGATTTCCGGTACCTGGGCGTGTGGGGTATCATTTTCTACTAAATTCTGGATCCTGAATCGATTGCAATGGGTCTGGGACCCGCCGCACCCACTTTTTTCCCCATTTCCCCCATGTTGAAGAAACGAGTCTCCATGCGCCTGGTCCGAGGAATAACCAACCCCTGTGTAAGAATTTGCAGCGTTTTTTGATCAGGACATCATGAAACGTCCAGAAAAAAATTTTGAGCCGAATCGGAGAGGTTGACCATTTGCATGAAAAAGGTCGATGTCCGTCCGCCGTACGCCGTACGCCGTACGCCGTACGTTGTACGCCGTACGCCGTCCATGTTCCGCGCCGTTTTTGGTAGTAGAAAATTTTCTAAAAATCTGAAATTTGGGTCAGGGGTTTGTTCCCAGCCGAGATGGGTCCTCGAAACTTTTCAGCCCGATCGGACCAAATTTGGAGGGGGTAGGGGTCAAAATGTGTTTTTTGAAAAATGGATTTTCGAGATTTTGGGTGATTTAGGCGAGTGGGATGTCATTTTCCACTAAATTTTGGACGCTGAATCCAATAAAATGGGTCCCAGAACAATTGGCACCCACTGGAAGAAGTTATGGGTCAAATTGGGTATTTATTACCCAATTTGATTATGTGTTTTGGGGATTTCTGCTACCTAGGCGTGTGGGGTATCATTTTCCACTAAATTTTGGACGCTGAATTCAATGATGTGTGTCCCAGAACGTTTGGCACCCACCGGAAGAAGTTATGGGTCAAAATGGGTATGTATCCACCCATTTTGTATGTGTCAGGATTTCTGGTGCCTAGGCGTGTGGGGTATCATATTCCACTAAATTTTTGACCCTGAATCGATTGGAATGGGTCTGAGACCCGCCACACCCACTGTTTCCCCCATTAGTGGAATAACCAACCCGTGTGTAAGAATTTGCAGATTTTTTTAAAATGAATTTTCGATATGTTTGCGATCTATATCTACTAAATCTTGGACGCTGAATCAATTGGACTGAGTTCGGGACACTCCACACTCACTGTTTTCCCCCATTTTCTTCATCCTGGTTCGAGAAATAACCAACCCCTGTGAAATTCTTTGCACCGTTTCTTATTACTTATCCATTGTACGTTCATGTTTGGCCATTTTCTGAAATCATCAGGAGCTCACGTTGGTCACAAGTGCTGACATGCATAAGCGAGGCCGTGGATGTGTATGGAAAGGGTGTGAGCAATGCGAAATATTCAGCACATCAAGGAACACATTGGTGAAGACCTCCACCTCGGAATGGGCTCCGATGCATAACCATACTCCGGTAACGGCTTTTGCAGTCGCCGCAAATAAGGAAATCCTGGCAACTCGTGGAGGATTCCATAAATTTCCTAGTCATCCCTCGACTGCGCCCAAGACGCCAGAGGTGGGCTGAAGAAAATGCAGGCGGGCGACGTAGAAGGAAGTCAGGGCCCTGAGACCTATTAGCAAGGCTCGGAACCCCTCGGGCACTCCTCTGTCAGCGAGGGGGCACTTGCACAATCGAGCAAGGACATTCCCTCACACCATCTGCCACCTGAAGGTTCATACGGAATAAATAGCGTTGCCGGAACGGGCCGAGGCTCTTCGCTATGTGGGAACCCAGTAGAAGCCATCCATTGCGGCTCTGAACAGGACTATTGAAATACCATGTATGGATCAACGAGGGTTCATACCGACCGTATACAGGGTGTCCCTCGAGTTGCCCTCCCCCCTTCCTCTCCTAAAATCGTCCTAATGGGAGGGAACAAAAATCATATTTCATAGCGCGTGTTAGCCGTTTGCACACAACATTTCATAGGTTTTAAAAATATATAATTTTTCATTTTTACCCCTGCTACTGTCTCAACCGGACTGGGAGCCACATGCAGACACAGACATTCAACTTGATCATTGAAAAAGGTTTCTCCTATTTTTACTGTAGAAATTTGAAATAGGCGCCTGATACGAAGAGAAACGGACGCGAAATAAAATAACTTTGGTCATTACTCCGCAAAAATTGAGTCGAATTAAGAAATATCATTTTGTGAATCAACGTTAAAAAACCCTGCAAATTATTACACACGGGTTGGTTATTCCTCGATTGGGGGAAACAGTGGATGTGGCGGGTCCCGGACCCATTCCAATCGATTCAGGGTCCAAAATTTAGTGGAATATGATATCCCACACGCCATTCATTCTAGCCTAGATCAAACCGTGGCGCAAGTAGCTGGCGCGTTCGGCAGAAATCGAAAGGTTGTCAGTTCGAGCCCAAGTGGTGGTAGCGAATATTTTTGTTTTCTGATTTAGATTTTTTTTACCTATAAATTGAACAATAAATTGACCAATTACTTCTTCCAGTGGGTGCCAATTGTTCTGGGACTAATTTCATTGGATTCAGCGTCCAAAATTTAGTGGAAAATGATACCCTACTCGCCTAGATCGCCCAAAATTTCGAAAAATCCATTTTTCAAGAAAAAACATTTTGACCCCTACCCCGCCCAAATTGGGTCCGATCGGGCTGAAAAGTTTCGAGGACCCGTCTTGGCCGGGAACAGACCCCTGACCCAAATTTCAGATGTTTAGAAAATTTTCTACTACCAAAAAACGGCGCGGACAATGGACGGCGGTGTCTCTTGCGCATGGTTGCGCAGTGGTGTGGGGTGCGCAAATATGTTATTTGAAGGATGGCCGCTCGTGAAAATGACATTGACATTTTTGCATGTTTTCTTATAATATTCCTAAATACACGCCAACTAACCTTGGTTCATTCTATCTGTTAGTTCATCCTGGTATTCACATTCTACCTAGACTTTTACTTTTCATGTTTCGCAAATTGAAAAAAATACAAATCCCTCCGCCTTCTGGTCCCGAACGGTTATGAAAAAGCTGCGAAAAGTTATGAATTGTCTATTTTAGGTTCTAGTTTGTTTTACTTAACTCATTTTCTGTCAGATCGCCTCAAATTGGGGGGCTTGCGTTTTATGGACCTACCTAATTAGGCGTGTTGGGTGGGTTTTTCAGTAATATTGGGATTATGAATTGGTCGGGATAGCCCCTGGACCCATACCCGACAACTTGGGAAGGGTATGAGTGAAAAGCAGTATATGGATTTCAAGTACCTGTGAGTTTGGGCATAATTTTCTCTCCGATTTTGAATGAGCAGTTTTTGTTCGAGTTGGAATTGGAACAGCGTCCAAAATTTAAATAAAGGTGATATCTTACACGCCTTGGTCCTCAAAGTGCTCGAAAAACTTCCAAAATGCTCATTGTAAGGTGAATTTATTCCTACTGTCGTTATCTACACAATGTTGAATTGATTTGACAAATGAACGGTGACATGATTGGTACATATAGATTTGGAGGTGTGGTTGAATAGCGAATTATGTGAAGTTTTTGAAGGTTACGTTGGTATTGCACAGGTTTGTACAGAATGCACACCGCGGAGCTAGCGCTCCAAGTGGTCAAATACAAAATTACCGAACCATATTCCGCCAAATACAAAGTTTGTGAAACACTCATTTTAACTCTGAGTTAACTTTGTTGTCAATGTTCTACAAAAAGGTTTTTTTGTTTTGAGAATTTAGGCAATGATCTGAAAATGGATAAAGTAATGATAATTATTTTTGGGCCAAATTGCCTGTTCCTTCGCTAGTTCACATTGGAAAAAGAACATGCATTTTTATAAATTTTATTCTATTTGTAGTTGAAATTACGTTTATACGAATCTCATTACGTATTGTTCTTGAATGTTGAAGGCATTCGTATGATAAAATGAAGACATTGAAAATCACGCGTTTTTCCCCTTCGAAACTAAGCAATCACTCACGGCATCCTCCACCGGTTCTGTTGTGTCTGCCGTCGACGTTGATGTGATTTTCAAAGAAGTGAAAAACACTTTAAATGTGATGGGAGGGACGTGGGGGGTTGAAGACGATTGGGCGAGACGTCACACGCAAGCATGAAACACCAGGGAAGATGCACGTAGTAATTCAAACGTCTTGAGGGTGTTGCCCAAGCAAGTGCTCCGTTTTCCCAACCCCCACCCCCTCCCTTATATTCCCTAACTTTCCCTTTCTTCTTCAACCGGAAGCTGGATATGACTTCGCGAAAAACGGGCCCATTCTTTCTCATTCCAATCTTCTTTTTCGTTTCTTTTCTCTAATGGTTTTTGCTCCCTCGCCTCCTCTCATTTTTCCTTTTTCTAGTTTTTCTCCCCTCCACCCTCCACATTGTCCCCGTTTTTCACTTTCGGCCGCATCTTGCCGATCCATCTTTCTCCTACAGCGCTCACCCTCCAAACTCGCATGATGTTTTATGGCTTCCCGCCTTTCCCTAGCAGCATTTTCGCTCTCATCTGATATTTTCCATTTACCCCCCACCCCCCCAGATCCTATCCCACCTTTCCTTTCAACGCTAAAAAGGGAGGAATTCTTCCATATTCTTTCCCCTCTGTATTTTCCACCACTTCGTCATTCTCTTTCTCAGTTCAGGGCTCGTATAAATATACCTATAAGGCTTCCTCGACGTCTTTCATGTGGGTTTCCAAGGGCAACGGTGAAGGAGGAGTCGGGCTATGACGCGTGCTTCCTTGCACATATGGGAGAAAAAACCACGCCTTATCTGCCCTTTTTCCTCCCCGTTGAACATGCGTGCAACCACTAGCATGAGGAATCAGAAAATTATTCGCCCGTAATAATTTATTCCAATTAGTCCTCCCTATGAAAACATGCATTGTTTGAAACAATTCAAAGTTGTAATATAAAAAAGTGAATACAACAAAAAAGTTGGATAAAACTCGTTATAAAATACTGTATCATGAATTTTACCCCACTGTTTTGTTATTTTATCAATTAAATTATACCAAAAGCTTTTTGAATGTTTTAAAATGATTTTTCCTAGAAATTATCTTGGATTTTTGTGGTAACAGGCCAGTTAAGTAGTCAAGAAATACATTTCGGTCATTAAGGCATATGTGAGGAGTGTGATGATTCCTTGAATAATTCAACCTACGTTTTCATGCAAAAAGTAAATCTCTCCGATTAAGTTCAAAATTGATTTCTGGGCGTTTCAAGGTGTCTAGATCAAAATAAGAAAATGTCCGTCCGTTGTCCACGCCGATTTTGGTAATAGACGAATTTCTAAAAATCGGAAGTTCAGTTCAGGGACCTGTTCCCGATTTTAGTCGGTTCTCGAAACTTTTCAGCCCAATCGGAAGAGTTTGGGTGGGGTTAGAGGGGGTCAAAATGTGTTTATCGAGAAATGGACTTTTGAGATTTTGGCGATCTAGTCGTGAAGGGTATCATTTCCACTAGATTTCGGACTCAGATTTCCACATTTATAGCTCAATTTTAAACAAATTAATTTGAAAAATCAAAGAATATGCGCAATATTCCAAAAGATTTGTTTTTCAGTTCTGAAGGTATCATCGAGTTCTTTGGAAAAATTAGAAAGCAACATATAGAATTACTACATCTCTCCAACGCTCAATTTCTCCTCTTGGACTAAAATTAGATGGATTTTTGTTATATGACATCGGACTTGTATTGTAGGATCCTCTATATTTGTGGTAACACAAATGGGTTCTTCTTTGGTTTGTTCTGGTCATTTCTTTTGAGTCCTCCATACAATTTATGAGTGTCGATCAAAAATTGTTGATCCAGACGTGATGCAATGATGCAACCCCCGTTCGCCCTGCAACACTTTCCTCTTGCTTCTAATTGGCCTGAGCTTGGCTCCTCTCACTGGCGTATGTCATGATGCTAAGGCCCGCCGCATATTGAGTCGCAGTCGGAGCAGGACAGCACAGGGCTGGGTAGCGCAGTTTTTTGTGAAACACGTGTTTGCAGGAGCGCGCGCAAGTTGTGGCGCAGCGCAGGGTAGCGCAGCCGGCACAGACACTTGTGTCGCATTGCTCGACTGTGCACGTTTTTCTACTGTTGTGCAATGGATCAAGAGGAGAAACTAATCGAATTAGTGCGTGTTTATCCTGTTTTATATGACACCAGTCATAGTAAATACATTAAGAGCAAGTACAAACAAGAAATATGGGAGAAGATACAAAAAGAACTATTTTTACGCTTATTCTTTCTTGTTCTCTGGCGAAGTAGCAATAATAAGTCAAGATCGGCATCTGAATCTGACTCAGAACTCAAGTCCAAATATTTCGACAACATGCTCTCAAGTAACTCACTTCACTTACCAGACACTTTCCTATTTGACACTGCTTCTCAATATGCGAAGTCAACTGTGCGACGCAGATTTTTTGCCGATGCTGCCCTGTGCTGTGCTGCGCTGCCTGGACCGTGCCGCACAGCTCAATATGCGCCTAGTCTAACAGGAGTATTCACAGGGCTTTAATTAAAACCTAACTGGAATAAATGCGTCTAACTAATTTAAAATTTTGAGCCGAAGAGCACCAAGGGAATAGGGAAAGGCTGTGGAACGAAACTGGCTCGTTCAATCATTGTTCTTGCCTCAAAGAAATTGGAGAAATAACACGAATAATAACGTAACACCAACACGAACTACGTTCGATCATTATTTATACAGTTTGAAAAAACTTCTTCCTTCTTCGTTATTGACTTTCAACTTATTCATCGCTTCTTCGAACGTGTGAAATATATGGGAAAGTTCGCCCTTGTCTAATTCTAAATATTTAGATGAACCAATGGGTTCTTGCCTGCGAAATCGCATCGAATATGCAACACGTTGAATGAAACCCTTTATCGGTGATCCCTTGAGAAAATCCCTTTAAGCTTAGGATTGAGTAGATCGGGCAGAACCCGTATGTTAATCGGAGTTCCCTCAAATCTTTTTGAGGTATTGGATTTTTTTTTTTTTTTTTTTTTTTTAAATCTATTAGCGTTTTATATAAGGGTGGAGACGAAGAACACCCTTGGTCCGCGTCTCGGCGCCCCCACGACCCCCGAGGTTTGTGACTATTACGTCAGAAAGGTTCCCATGCAGGTGGCCGCTTATTTGCATGTCAACCCCTTCGATCCGTTCGGAAGGGAACCGAAATATTTCTTAGCGCGCTCAAATTATCCGAAAAGGCCGAGCGAGGGCAAAGAAAAAACCCCTAGGTACTTGTTGAGATTGTACAATGTAGTTTTTGAGGGTTCTCTTTTTAACGAGGTTCAAATCCCGAAGAATAGAATCGAATCACATGCGCAGAGGGTGGGATGCTGGGGGAAAGAACAATCTAAGGAATTTCTTCGAGCATAGTGCACTCTTGACCTATTCAACTCCCCACCGGTTTCTCTGTCGTTGATACTTTGAAGGGTTTGAAGTTTACTACCCACAGACAAACCTCAACATCATTTTCGAAATAATAGGGTTGACCAAGCGGCATTTCCAATCGTTAAGCAAAATCATTTATTTGAATGGTCTCCGTCCGAGGGCTTCAGATTCAGATCATTTTTCCTCCTCGTGATCTGCCGGGTTGATCCACCGTTCAGCTGCGGTCGTCGAAGATACGAGGAACAGGAACGTCGAGGCTCTTGAAAGTTTCTGGTTTGGGAAGTGTCAGGCTTCGTCGAGAAGTCGTTCCGAGTCCCTGATAGAGGATAACCCTCGAACCGGTAGAACGTGTTTCCCCACGAAGGACAAATGAGATACAACTCTTCACGAACGTCCCCGACTCGAAAATCCTGTAAGGAGAACAAGAACGGAATGAGGATGATAATAAAATTAATAAATATTGAATCGAACGAAAAAAAATCAATCAATAAAAATTGCTTATCAGATTTTGTTTTTATCTGGCAACGCTACACGACATCTCTAACAGAACTTGGTTTATTGCTAAATGCCAAACCATTCGACGCAATAACTCTTCCTATCGACTGCTCCTCTTTACTTAGCCTTTATCAGTGGAATGATATTTATTTTATTTTATTCTTTTTTTGAAACTAATTGGAAGAGGATAAGATTTGATGAAATACTGACCCAGTCATACCACACAACTTTTATCATTTCTCATTCTGCTCATGAGGATGAATTGTTCGTTGATAGCATAGACGGTCAATCGCCTAATTGGTCGGTCAGTCTACTCTTCAATCTGCAACTAATAAACCGGGAAGTTGATCAAAGAATTGACAATCTACCTACTAACTGGCAACCAGTAGACTCTACTGGTCTATCTCTACTTATTAGACTCTACTATATCAGTCTACTCTACCAGTAAAGTCTACTGGTTGCCCGTTAGTCAATTCTTTGATCAATTTCCCCGTTTTGGCTGGTTATTTCATGAATAATCAATCCAATGTTTTCATGCAAAAAGTCAATTTCTCCGATTCGGCCCAAAACTTTTTTCTGGACGTTTCAAGGTGTCTAAATCAAAATTAGCAAATGCCCGTTCTCCGCCAGCAGTACGCCGTCCACGCCAAATTTGGTAGTAGACAGTTTTCTAAAACTCTGAAATTCGGGTCAGGGTTCCGTTTTCCTCGAAACTTTTTAGCCCGATCGGACCAAATTTGGGCGTGGTAGGGGTCGAAATGTGTATTTCGAAAAATGGATTTTCGAGATTTTTGACAACCCAGGCGTGTGGGGTATCATTTTCCACTAAATTTTGGACGCTGAATCCAATGAAATGGGTCCGTGAACGATTGGCGCCCTCTGGATTAGGTCATGGGTCAAATGGGTGGCTATATACCCATTTCGGATGTGCGTTTTCGAGTTTTCTAGTACCTAGTCGTGTGGGGTATCATTTTCCAGTAATTTTAGGACCCTGAATCGATTGGAATGGGTCCAGGACCCGCCACACCCACTGTTTCCCCCATTTTCCCCATGTTGAAGAAATGTGTCTCCATGCTCCTGGTCCGAGGAATAACCAACCCGTGCGAATGAATTCGCAGCGTTTTAGATTTGTGATTAGTCCCGGTAGCATTATTCGTTAATTGCCTGGTTGCTTGGACGATTGATCAGTTCAATATGTGGTCCCCCAATCAGTTACGTTGTTGCCCGGTTAGTAGAACTGAAGTTTATTTGCCAGTTAGTTGCTTGGGCTGTAAATTATTGTTCAGTTGCCAAGTTTGTGGGTATGTTTCCCAATTGGACGGTTGAGACCCTCAGTTAATAGGTGGCTGGTTAGCCTAACAGTTGTTTACTATTTACTAGTCTGGTTGCTTGTTATTTGCTTGGTAGGTCAGTTGCTATCAAAGGTTTGTTGGGCCTGTTTGCTTCCTTGCCTAGCAGGTTGGTTAGTCAGCTGTATCCATTCTGTTCCTGGCATCTTGTAGTAATGTGATGTTTACATTCATTGAAAATAATCTAGTTTATAAGAATATATAATAATTATTGATCGTGTTTCTTATTACTCAACAATTTCAATCATGCTATTGCAAATAACTTACAAAATGGTTCCTCATTATAGGTAGATTTTCATTAAGAATTTCATGAATAGAATGGATTCGAGCAGTTTTGAGGCTAACATTATTACTAGGTCAAAACATAAAATTCGATCATATAGGGTGACCCACGAGCTGCCCCTCCTCCTTTAAAATCGTCCAAATATTTTTTCTTTGAATCCTCATATTTTTTGCAAGAATCTAAAATATCGTCGTTGCGCAATTATTAAAAAAAAAATTGCAATGTGCAAGAAAATTGCATGTGTCACACATAAGAGTTCACCATTATCCACTATTTGACAATTTTGGGGTTGCGCAACTTGGCGTGCTCGCTAAACCGGTTGCGTACAGTAAACAAAATTGGTTGAGAGAGCAAGTTTTTATGAAATTTTGGGTAAAATCCGATTCTGCAATAAAAAAAAATAAAATAAAATAAAAAATAGGGGTTCCAACTTAAAATAAGAAAGTTAGTGTCACTTGCGCATGATTGTGCAGTTGTACAAGTTAATATATTTGAGAACCTTGCAAAAAAAAAAAAAAAAAGTATGAGGATTCGAAGAAAAATTTTCTTGTTCACTCTTATTTGAACTATTGTGTGAGGAGGGGGGAGGGCAACACGTGGGACACCCTGACTATCGACAAATTGATGATCTAGGTAAATACGCTCTGGAAAAGGCTCTTCCCTCCACTTTGAATCATCGTTCGGTTTTATAAGATTTTGTGAAAACAAATAAGAAGGTTTGGTAGAACCCTCGTTCAGCTCAACGCCAAAATGCGAACAACCGAGCAGCGTTGGGTCCACTTATCGCAGAGTCGCCATGCGAAGTGGCCTCTTGGATGACCGTGTGACAGATAATAGCAACATCGTTGGATTGATGACCAAGTATGCGAGATTTTTCCCCGTGGTCTTGAACGACAAGAGGGCAGATAACTGGTTCGGAAGCGTCACCTCTGGCGAAGGTTACGACGTTACGCAAGGGTCCCTGGAGCTTCGGGCTCCTGTTTACCGCATTCCTCCGCCACTCGAGGCAGAGATTTCGAAAGATTCAAAGCGCTCGGGCTCTACGTTTCTGTTTTAGCGCAAAGAACATGCATGATACCTCACTTTCTCGAGTGTAGGACGTTTAAAGTTTGATAAAATAAATCCCAGGGGTTGGTTATTCCTCAGACCAGGAGCATGGAGACTCATTCCAATCGATTCAGCGTCAGCGTCCAAAACATAGTAGAAAATGATGCCTCTCACGCCTAGTACCTCAAATCTACAAAACACACGTTCGAAATGAGTGAATAGATACCCATTTTGACCCATAGCCTCATCCAGAGGGCGGCAAACGTTCTAAGACCCATTTTATGGGATTCAGCGTCCAAAATTTTGTAGAAAATAATGCCCCACACGCCTAGATCGCTATAAATCTCGAAAACCCATCTTTCAAAATACACATTTTGACCCCCCACCCTCTCAAATTTGGTACGATCGGGCTGAAAAGTTTCAAGGACCAACTAGAGCCAAAAACGGGTCCCTGACCAACATTTTCTACAACAAAACCGGCGTGGACGGCGGACGGACATTTTCTTAGTATGAAGTCACCTTGAAACGTCCAGAAAAACTTTTGGGCCGAATCGGAGAAATTGACATTTTACATGAAAACATAAGTAGGTTGATTATTCAAGGAATAAACCAACCAAAAGAGTCGACTTTTCCTGGAAAGGAAAGCTTGTATTGTTTGGAAATGTTATAACTCACCCTCTTCAGAAATTGGAATTGATTTTAGAGAAATAGGTGTTTTATAGCTTAGTAATGATGTCCCATGAAGGACGCCGTTGCAAAATGTCGGCCGTTTGCAAGCGTAGGCTTACCTGACCTCCGCTGCCAACACTGATAACCAACACACCGCATCTTCTTGCAGTGATACAGACTATTACGGCTGAAATTAGTTCGACCACAACAGCCAATGACATTCTCGCTCATAGGGGAAAGGCTTCTTATCTAACTTGTTTGGTGGTTTGGTGCAGTGGACAAGCGCTGATGTCGCGAAGTTTGTTAGCTGGTTCCATCAATATAATTGCATGGCCTAACAGAATCAATTTCATACATGACAAGCTCTTACAGATTTTTTCTTCATTACAGAACTGCTCAACAGGAGAGGGTGAACAAGGTCATCCGCGTGGCAAACCAGACTAAAAGGTGAGCTCAGTTCATTGTTTGACCAATAATATTAATTGGTGAATTTGAAGGGGAGATCTCATCGTCCAGCCCCAGGCAGGCAACAACATCACCGAAAACCACCAAGAACATAACATACTTCCTCGTAAAGGATCAACTTATTCGACAGATAACGTCAAATGATTCCATCAGTTCGTTACTCGCTCGTAAAAAGTTAGTTTGAGTCAGCAAACGTTGAAAGGGGTTGAGTTTTTCTATCTCGGCTTTTATTTTCTTTAGAATGCCCGAAATTTTTTCCTATCGGCGGCCGCCCATCCGACGAAGGAGCCCAAGACACCCGAGGGTTATAGACCTTCCTTATCGTGTACTTCTCGAGGGCCTACCCGGCCATCTGCTCCTTATTACCCTCGGACCCCGTCGTAAAAAAGTGGTTATATGCCTGGGCATAGGGCTTGGGGTCTCTTTCGACGCATATTCCCTTATCAGAACCCCTTTAAACAGTTTTTCTTCCCGGTCTTCCTCGACGTGAGACCGAGAGACCACCTTACGGAGACTCAAGCGTTTTATATCTGTGTTTTTTTTTCTTTTTTCTTTTGGACGATGGACCGTGAATTATATAATGGTATGGAGGAGACGGAATATAGGAAAACCCCAAAATTAATACTCTAAATTGTAGAGCCAAATGCTACAAACTCACGATTCTTCTTGTATCTTTCGGCAAAATGACCTTATCCGCTCATAATTATCTCATGTTATAAATTGGACCAATGCACAACCTCCTCACTGCAATTCAGTCAGCTATCAAAGCGTGCTAATATCAGTATTGCTTAAGAACAACAAGCAATCATTTAGGAGTTGACAGGACACATTTTCATCTACAAAAGAAGCTTCTAGGTTGGCTCCTGAACACATGGCTGGGATTCAGAATCCCAAAATGCTAGGCTCTACAGGTTCTTCGCCAACCATCGACGGCTGTACTGAACTCTAACGTCACCAATTACAACCACCACACCACGCGAGGACCCACAGCTCACTTCGGATTCTACTCAATTTTTCAGTTGAACGTCAGTTAGACCATAACAGTCAACTAGCACAGCAAGAACTTTTTTGAGCTTCTGTTGAACAGGAATTATAACAAACGGATAAAGATTCCCTCAGCGGAGTGAATTATGAGCCTTCTCAGAAAATCGCGTCTTTTTAAAATGCGTCACATCTTACGCGTTCGTTCTCCTCGATTTTCAATACACTTATATCTTCTTTTGATTGGTTATAACCTACCTTGAACAATCAACCTATGTAATCGAGCCAGGTCTCTCCGATCGAACCCAAAATTTGACAGCATAAGTCTCAGATGGCCAGAAACCCAAATGTCCGCCCAAATTCAGGGACCTCTTTCTGGCTCTACTTAGTTGGTCCTAAACATTTCGGTCCGATTAACCCATAAAGGATTTTTTGATCGATTTACGGGATTTTTTTTGGGAACTAGGCATGTCTTTATCATTTTGTTCTAATTTTCTTATTCTATTGAGATAAGTCCTGGTTGGCGCCCGCTGGCGGGTGGGTCAAAATGACTACCTACCTACCAATTTAGAATTTTATTTTTTCGTTATTTTCGGGTACCTAGGCGGTATCATTTCGGGTGTGGCGTATCATTTTTCACCAAATATTGGACTCTGAATCGATTGGGATGAATTCGGGACACTCCACACATACAGATCTCCCATAGGCTTGCTTGTTCATGTCTTCAAACTATCATATCAAATTCACAGGGGTTGACTATTCTTCGGACCAGCAGCATGGAGACTCATTTCTTCAATATGGGGAAAATGGGGGGAATAGTGGTTGTGGCGGGTCCAGAGCACATCAATTCAGGGTCCAAAATATAGTGGAAAATGATACCCCACACGCCTAGATCGCCAAGAATCACGAAAATCCATTTTTCGAAGTACACATTTTGACCCCTACCCCGCCCAAATTTGGTCCGATCGGGCTGAAGTTTAGTTATCTTAGTTTAGTTAGTTGGAAGCTTAGTTCAGACTCACTCCAATCGATTTAGCGTCCAAAATTTAGTGGAAAATGAGGCCTCACACGCCTGGATACAAGAAATCTCGAAAAAAACATTCGAAATAGGTATGTAGGTATACCTATTTTGACCCATAATCCCTTCCGCTGGGCACCTATCGTTCTGGGACCCGCCTCATTGGATTCAGCGTCCACAATTTAATAATACATACCCCACACGGCTAAATCGCCAAAAATCTCGAAAATCCATTTTTCGAAATACACATTTTGATCCCTCCGTCTCCCCCCTCCCCCAAATTTGGTCCGATCGGGCTGAAAAGTTTTGAGAACCAACTAGAGCTGAAAACGGGTCCCTGATCATATTTTCAGATTTTTAGAAATTTTTCTATTATCGAAATCGGCGTGAATACCGGGCGGCGTGCGGTGGATGGACATTCCTTATTCTGATCTAGACACTTTGTTTCTCCCAAAAAGATTGTCTTTTGGCTTGAAAATATAGTTTTATTATTCAAGGAATTACCAACCATAATGTAGTTAAAATGAAAACAACTAAAATGCCGTGCAATTACAGGAACTGGGCTCGCACATTCTTCCGCAATCCAAACCTACAAAACAACCCCTGGCTAAACTAACCTCTCACTTTTTGCTGGCAATTGAAGCCCCAGCTGCCCATTACTACACCTTTCGAACCTGTCAGTGAGGAACTTTATGATCGCCGCGAGCTTGTAATCAACTTTTTTGCATAGAACCACTTCATTAAAGTTAACTACATTTGGCTCTAGGTACGCCGTGTATCTTATTTACTT
Organism: Cyrtorhinus lividipennis; assembly: GCA_019603395.1. Classification (NCBI taxonomy): domain Eukaryota; kingdom Metazoa; phylum Arthropoda; class Insecta; order Hemiptera; family Miridae; genus Cyrtorhinus; species Cyrtorhinus lividipennis. The sequence goes on from CM034008.1 coordinate 13,529,083, forward strand.
CGGGAGTTTCTTCTTATTTTTGCTTTGTGTTTGTAAAAAATAGCTTCTTAGATGGAAATAACTGTCGTTTCCTTCTTGGAGGAATTATTATCCACCGCTGGATGGTTAAAATATTCTCCTTTGCCTTAGTGATAAGTGTGGAAATTAGTTTCAATATCACCTCGCATGATGAACGAAAATTACACCTAGACTATCTCTTCATATACTGAAACCACACCCAGTGTTCGTTCAACGAGTCAAGAAATTCGATTGACTGAACCCTCGTTGTTTCAAACAGGTGGATTATGTACTTATTATTTACTGATGCAAGGATGTAGTGGCATATTTTATAAGGTTACAAAACTATGTACAAAATTTGTTTACTGAAATAAACTAACATAGAGGAGAGGCGAGAGATTAACTCAGGTAAATATGGGATTTTCCACTGACCCGTTCTCCCGAGCCACAGCCAGGGCGAGGGATGGGTGGAAGATTGGGTATATAACCGAGGAGGTAAAAAATCTGCAAATTCTTACACACGGGTTGGTTATTCTTCGAATGGGGGAAACAGTGGGTGTGGCTGGTCCCAGACCCATTCCAATCGATTCAGGGTCCAAAATTTAGTGGAATATGATACCCCTCACGCCTAGGCACCACAAATCCTGACACATACAAAATGGGTGGATACATACCCATTTTGACCCATTACTTCTTCCGGTGGTTGCCAATCGTTCTGGGACCCTTTTCATTGGATTCAGCGTCCAAAATTTAGTGGAAAACTATACCCCACACGCCTAGGTAGCAGAAATCCCGAAAACACATATTCAAAATGGGTAACAAATACCCAATTTGACCCATTACTTCTCTTGAACTTTCTTGGTGAGAAAATGGGAATTATAACTCGCGGATCACAATTTGAACAATATATTTTCGTACTCACTTTCTTACAACTCTAGAAGAAGGAGTGACTTGAGACTTAAATGAACAGAGCTGCAAACCCTCATGACCACTAATAGTCTAAGGAGAGCAATATGTAGTTTGTATGTTACATGGAATGTATAAGATATTCCATCAACTTTCTCCAGTGGGTGCCAATTGTTCTGGGACCCGTTTCATTGGATTCACCTGCCAGCTGGCCTGCTCACAATACTCCGCAGCTTCCTGCAGGACCGTGTGGCCACCCTCAGCAAATATGGTGCCGACTGCAGCAGAGTCATAGAGATGGGAAGCCCTCAGGGGTCAGTCTTGGGGCCTTACCTGTGGTCTTGCCTCTTTGATCAGCTTCTCACAAGGCTGTGTGACGCTGGGTTGAGGCCGCTCGCTTTTGTTGACGACCTGGCTGTGCTTTTAGAGGGCCAAACAAAGCAAAGAATAGAAGAGCAGGGTAGACTGGCTGCCAGCATCATTGAGGGGTGGTGCTCAGAAGTCAAGCTGGAGATTGCAGCAAGCAAGACTATCCAGTGCCAGCTAAAGGGAGGCCTGTGCACCCGTAGCCCTCCAGTCATCCGCATTGCAGGATCAACCATAAGGTACTGCGCTACACCAAAGTACCTTGGAGTTGTCCTTAGCGCGGGGTTTGGCCCATCAGAGCACATCCAGTGTGCCACGGCCAAAGCACTGGCAAAGTTCGGCCGAACAAGGGCTCTCTCATCGGTCACTTGGGGCACTGGTTTTTGGAGCCGGAGACTCATGTACAAGTCCCTATTTGAGACAGTCGCGCTCTATGCATGCCCAGCCTGGGCCAGGTACACAAAGGCGAGGGACCTGCAGAAATTGCTCAGGACCCAGCGAAGCGCCCTCCTCATGGTCAGTCAGGCATATAGGACGGTGTCACACGAGGCCCTCCACGTCCTCACAGGGCAGATGCCATTGGACCTCAAGCTCCAGGCCCTGGCATCAAAGTGGCACATCAACCACGGCCAGGAGAGCATGATAACCGGATGCACAACTGAGGCCGAAATCACCGAATGTAGCCTAGACAGGTGGCAGGAGCGATGGGATGCATCCCCCAATGGGCGGCACACCCACAAAATCTGGCCAAATGTACGAGTGCGCCTGTCACAGCGCTACGTCGACGTGGACCACTATGTCTCACAGTTTGCCACCGGCCACGGCGACTTCAACGCCAAGCTCCATGGCATGAGACTGAAGCCCTCCCCCCTCTGTGAGTGCGGTGAGCCTGAGACGGCGGACCATGTCTACCTCCAGTGCCCAAAGTACGAAATTGCGCGTAGGCGATGGCTGGCAGTCCTGGGTCTGGCCGCAGATGAAGAGAGCCCATGGCAGGCTCCGTTTCAATCTAGGAGCAACGCAGAGGGCACAAAAAAGTTTGCCCATCAAGTAATGACTGCAAAAGGATGGCCCACACGCCAATCACGCCAAGAAGCCCCACCTGGTCCCAACCGTGCTACCTCCGCGAGGTCCATCCAGGGCACTGCTGAATAGCAGTGGCGAAACGCACGGCAGGAGAGAAGGCGCAACCATCAGGCAGTAAGGAAGCCCCGGTAAAGGAACGGGAAGAAGGAAAAGACCTGATGGACGGCGTACGGCGTACGGCGGACGGACATCGACCTTTTTTGATCAGGACATCATGAAACGTCCAGAAAAAAATTTTGAGCCGAATCGGAGAGGTTGACCATTATCATGAAAACATAGGTTGATTATTCAAGGAATAACCAACCAAAATCTGCAAATTCTTACTCAGGGTTCGGTTATTCCTCGGATCAGGAGCATGGAGACTCATTTCAATCGATTCAGCTTCAAAAAATTGGTGGAAAACAGTACAATACGGGGAAGCAGTGGGTGTGGCGGGTATCAGACCCATTTCAATTGATTCAGGGTCCAAAATTTGGCCTGGTATCCATTCTAAGCCAGTCCTTTTATACGGTTACAACGTGATGGCTCCTAGTAGAAGTAAAGTTTGGCTATTTTTTGAAAGAAATTGAATGCAAATAATGCTAAATGTGTTGTGCAAATTGTTATTAGTAAAATCGATTATATCAAATTTTTCAATCTATCAAGTTTCAATCTATCAATTTATCAAGTTTTCTCATAGTAATATTGGAATATTGATATTTGAATTTTATATTGATATAGAAAAAATCGATATTTAACTATATTTCAACGTCCTTACAGAGCAGTTAAATCGTCCGGTTGTCCTCCAAAATTGGAGATATACAGTCTCAGGAAAACCTTTATAACCACCGTACGTCCATGTTTGCTATAATCCCATCTAGGAAATGGGAATTTCCGTTGGTGGATTTCAAACTCCATCAGATTGAGGTTCAATTGAGCCTTGAATTTGGAAAATTGGTGCTTCACTGGAGGTGTAATGTTTTGAAAACGGTAACTGGAGAGTGTCGCTGGGCCTTTCAGAATTTGAAACTTCAACTTTGGACCACCTAGTATAATTATTGTATTGATCGATTTGATGAAACTTTGTTGTTTTTTATGTTCCTTATACTTGAGAATTCTTCCCAATCCTTCCTACATAGGCTGGAGTCCTTCAAAATGCCTTGTCTTTTCACCAAATGGTCTACATTTGTCTACTATATCTTCTATCTCTTCTAATCTTCTATCTACAATAGCGAAAAAAAAAACAATCTTTGTTCATTGCAGATGGTCGACGGACTCTTCATGTTCCACTTCTGGTCCTTTTCCGCCGGCTACTCACTTCCATTTGCTCTCTTCCCCATTTCTTTCTATCCAGTAACCAAACAACTTAGGGAAATGTTGACAATCTGTGATTATTGTTTACCGAATGTTTGCCGACGACGTCCCTCCTCGATCGGTTTGTTATCCCACCCCAGTCTTCTCTTTTCCCCAGTTTGCTCAAAGCCCGAAGCTAATAATGTCGTCGAAATCTATACACCTTCCAAGCCTTGTGAAAAGAAAGAGACGGCTTTCCCGATCGGGCCCTCGCTCGTAAAACCTGTTTGTTTTGTTTGTTCAGGCTGAGAGCACCTCACCTAGGGAGGATTTCGCGGAGATTCCCTTCTATCGAGTAAATCAATAACAATTATCGGAGGTCGTGGGCAAATATTTTCCGGAATCTTACCAAAGGAAACCCAGTTATCGTATTTCGTAGCAAGATAATAAAGAACGGTAGTGGGTCAAAAAACATTCTATAACGGTCAAGAATTTGGAGCCTAACGTGTTAAATTTATAGCTGTTTGCTATTACCAACCACAACTGTAGTAGTCAATCTCCCCGATTTGGCCCAAAATTATTTTCTGGACGTTTCAAGGTGTCTAGATCAAAAATGTCAAATATCCGTCCGCCGTACGCCGTTCGCACCAATTTTGGTAGCAGAAAATTTTCTAAAAATCTGAAATTTTGAGGAGGGACCAAGGACCCGTTTTTGGCTCTAGTTGCTCCTTGAAACTTTTCAGCCCGATCGTACCAAATTAGAGAGGGTGGGGGGGTCAAAATGTGTATTTTGAAAGATGGATTTTCGAGATTTATGGCGATCTAGGCGTGTGGGGTATCATTTTCTACTGAATTTTGGACGCTGAATCCAATAAAATGGTTCCAGAACGTTTGGCGCCCTCTGGATGAGGTTATCGGTCAAAATGGGTACCTATTTGACATTTCTAGTACCTAGGCGTGTGGCGTATCATTTTCCACTAAATTTTGGACACTGAATCGATTGGAATGGGTTCGAGACCTGCCACACCCACTATTTTCCCCATTTTTTTCCATGTTGAAGAAACGCGTCTCGAAATGCGCATGGTCTGAGGAATAACTAACCCCTGTGTAGGAATTTGCAGCGATTTTTCTTTATTGTACGACTGTTTGTGCTCATAATATTAGCTTTTGAACGCTCAAAATGGTGCACAATCCTTTCAAAACCCTTATTTCAAGATTACAGCACAGTAATTTCGTGAATCAGAGACGAAAATTGTCGACCACGATCAAAAGGTCCCCGTCGTCGTGCATATTTCATAGCACGCCCTTGATCGGGCAGAATTAGCGCTCAATTACACTTGATAGGACGGTGGTTTTGAACTATGTCTGTTTTTGCTCTTTTATCACCAGCACGACAACACACGGCTAATTGTTCTACTTTATCTTTCTTTAGTTTGTTTCACTTTGGATATGAATTCCCGGTTAAGATAGGAAAGGGTTGTAATGGAGAGGATGGTGTTGTGATTCCAAAAATATATATCAACCAGTAACCAACACTCACATATAGTTATTTCATGATAATAGAGGAAATTGTGTAGTTTTTTCGGTGTGAGCCAATTCCTCGTCCAAAATTCAATGTGAATTACTCCAATTAGAATAATAGTTTTATGAACAAACGAAGATACTGGGTATGTAAATACTGTGGTGGGTATTGAATGGAAGTGCCACAGAGAAGAAATACTCGTCATAGCAATCATGTTTCTTTTGGAATCGTGCAACAACGATGTGAACCTGATGGTGAAGTCTGTGTAGAAGACATAGTTGGTAGGAGGCTACCGTCAAGCATTATTTCTTGAATAAGCAACCTATGTTTCCGTGCAAAAAGTCAATTTCTCCGATTCGGCCCATAAAAATATTCCTGGAGCTTTTCAAAGGAGGGGAGGGGGGGGGGGGGCAAAATGTGTACATAGAAAAATGTGTTTCCGAGATTTTTGGTGATCTAGGCGTATGGGGTATCATTTTCGACTAAATTTTGGACGCGGAATCCCGGAACGATTGGCGCCCACAGGAAGGGGTTATGGCTCAAAATGGGTACCTATCCACCCATTTCGAAAGTCTGTCTTTGAAATTTCTGGTGACTAGGTGTGTGGGGTGTCATTTTCCATTAAAATTTGGAAGCTAAATCGAGGAAGCTCCGAGGAATAGCCAACCCCTGTGTAAGAATTTGCAACATATTTAACGCTGGTTTTAGGTGGAACCTGTCTCCATCCAGGCAATGAGGGTGGATAAAGTGAAATGGTCTAAATGAGTTACAATCCTCCCATAAGGGCGGCTGACCATGTCCGCAACACCATGTGGTAATAATGTAATTGAGTAAGGGAAGTAATGCTCAAGGCTGTAAAGCCGGTTCACTGACAGGTGTACGGAGCGTTAAAGAAAAACGCTGCAAATGTCCACAGGGGTTGGTTATTTCTCGGACCAGCAGCATGGGGAAAATGGGGAAAATTACTAATTACTAATAATTATTCTATTATTATACTAATTACTAGTGAAAATGGCTTACGGTGGACGGACATTTGCTTATTTTGATTTAGGCACCTTGAAACGCTGAGAAAAACATTTTAGTCTATAATTTTAGTGTTAGTGAGTACGTGTACTTTAGTAATTGAGATGTCGATGTTGTAGTCTAAGCTTGAGGATTTATTGGTTGGATATGTTTTGGGCAGCTACAGTTCACCTACCCACAAAATATAACATTCCGCATCCCGCTAAAAAATAGCTTTTTTGACGGACCTAAACGCACCCTCCCCCACTGTAAACAGCATGAGACGTGAAGGGTGCTTCGAGGAAATATAAAAGAGGAATCGATTATGTATTATTTGACGAGGGGAGGTTGATTTGATGGCGTTGGAGTTGCTTGTGTCAGCCATGAGGGGAGGGCGGCATTCAATTATTCAGTCATTGTGCAGCCCCCGCGTTCTGCGACCATCTTCACTGTTCTTCAATCTGGATCAATCTGAGCGGCAAAAAAAAAAAAAAAGTTCAAAGCCGTTTCCGGCTGTCGGGAGATTCGCTCCATGTTTGCTCGGATTGGAGGGACATCGAAAATCAAAGGTCGTTCATGCCTATTGGCATTCCGAATTTCACATCAGCCTAGGCTCATTCCAGGTTGCTTTTGGGACCTATTCAAACTGTTGGGCGACCGTGGTCAAACTTCAAAACCTTTTATCCACCCTTGTCTACGTTTTTCTTAATCAGTAATGGTTTTAACAGGTACCACGAAAAAATACCGTACTACCTTCCTAGGCCATTCCCAATACTAACAGTTTATACAGTGGAATACCAGTGTTCTGTCTACGTTCGACATTGATAGCCCACCATAGTCATTAGGTATGACTAAAGTGATCATTGGCTAGTATTATTTTGAGGATGAAGAAATGAGGGACAAATAAAATTAGACTGGCCGTGTCCTCATATCCCTTGACGTTATCTAATTAGATTTGCCTCGTTTTGTCAATTTATTCATTATTTATTCATCTGTTTTCCTTCACAAAGCTCGTATAATATCCAAATGGGAATAAGAAAAAAAATTGTTTCCTGAATTATTATATTGTTTTGCAAGGATCTAAAATATCATATTTGCGCACACATAATGCACACCCCGCGCAACTGCGCAACCAGACACAAGTGACACTAACTTTTTTATTTTGAATAGAAAACCCAATTATGGTTTATTGCACATTCGGATTCTACTCAAAACTACATAAAAATTTGGTCCTCAATCAATTTTTTTTATTGCGCACAACTGGTTGAGCGAGCACACATTGCAGCGCAACTCCAAAATTGTCAAATAATGGATGATAGTGAACTCTAATGTGTGACACATGAATTTTCATTGTTTTTTAAAGCTGATTCACGTGATGCGATCCGTTTCTTGATTCGACTCAATTTTAACCTCAACGGTAACCCAAATTTGTTTATTTTGCGTGGAAAATAATCATATTCTTTAGCACGTGTGTTTGCACATGAAATTTCATTGGCTAGTAGCCACTCCGAGATTGTAATTTTATTTGACCGATGTAGTAACACGGAGACACTCGAGTCGTTTTCACGTTAAAGCGTAACTGAGCTTGTATCTAAACAAAAACTGTTGAACCCACCCTCTAGAAAATATTAGTTATAGCATTTCATATGTCACAAGGGTACAATTTATTCTAATCGACTCTTTTGCCGTACATTTGGAAAAAAAACACGTTTATTGAGAATGTTTATGACCGGTGAGCTCATCCGCGTGGAGTTATTTATTGAGCCACTGGAGTCACAGCACTTCATAGTAATCAGTTTAGGACCACACCTCCTTTTCATACCTTAAAACCTGAACCGGCTTTTTTGAATAAGGAGTTGGAAGGTTTTTTTTTCTCCTTCTTGGAGGGCCTTCGTCTAATACCAATCCGATCTCCCCGGGACCCCGTATTTATGTCCGGGGCCAGTCCTACCAGGTGGAATTTCAGGCTAGTTAAGAGGGCATTGAAGATTTCTCGACTCTTCGAGGAGATCTAGCTTAAGTATATAGGGGGAGCTCAGTGCCATCCGTCTGTATCAGGTGAGCTAAGAGGCCTTAACTACGGACGTTAATTGATGGCGCGGAATCGGCGGTGGGCAGTGCAGGGGGATGATGAAGCGTTGCAACACTTTCAAAGCCTTCGAGAGCTGGTACGAGTTTTCTCAAAACCGGGACTCGGGGTCGTATAACTCTTCGAGAAACGCCTAATGGAAACACGCGTTCATTCTTCAGACTCCTCTTATAAGATTTAGGGATGCGCGGCGCCGCCAGACGTTGATTGTCGACTATCAGAGGGCCATTCGCCGGAAAGCACCGGCCGAAACCTAACGCTCGCAATTCAAATGAAAGGGAAGATCAAAATGTACGCGGACAAGGAAATTATAAAACGACCCTAAGATCGAATTTCCAGTCGCCGAATTCACACTTGTTTTGGTTAGTTATTCCTAGAACAATCAACCCATGTTTTCATGCAGAAATTTGATCTCTCCAATTCACCCCAAAACTTTTTCGGGGTGTTTCAGGTGTCATGATGAAAAATGCTACAAATTCTCTCGCAGGGGATCAGGAGCTAGGAGACTCATTCCAATCGATTCAGCGTCCAAAAGTGTGGAAAATGATACCCCACACGCATAGGTACCAGAAATCTCGAAAACCCACTTTCGAAATGAGTGAATAGATAACCATTTTGAATAATAACCTCTTCCAGTGGGCGCCAATCGTTCCAGGACCCGTCTTTTTGGATTCAGCGTCCATGATTTAGTCGAAAATAATTCACCGCACGCCTAAATCGTCCCCCCCCCCCCCCCCATCCGTCTGATCGGGCTGAAAAGCGTAACTCCATAAGGAGTATAATCTAATACCTACCTATTCTAATACGAATAACAAACCGTAATTTGGTGATTGGGTCATCTATTCAACTAAAAACTTAATTTGAGCTACTATTGTGATGTAGAACGTGACATATCCACTTCGATAATTTTTCATACATTTTAATTGATGAACTACGGCTATGAACTTAAACAGAAAATCGTCATTTCGTCCCTGACCAACGCGATGACGTCATCATCGGCCATGTTGCAATGACATGACGTCAAAAGAGCACCCCACGCGATTTAATTTTTTACGACCACCCACAAATCAAGAGGTCAATCTCAGGCGGTTCTCTTCTTCACAGACGCGTGTCGCCCATTTTTATTGAGATTGTACTTTGCCAGCGATTTCCCTTCCTAAGCTAGGATCTGTGGAAATATTTGACACCAAAGATGGTTGGTGGTTTTGAGTAAAATACTAATTTTGGTTGGTTATTCCATTATTCGTCCACACCGACTTTGGTGGTAGAAAATTTTCTAAAAATCTGAAATTTTGGTCAGGAACCCGTTTCGGCTCTGGTCGGTCTTCGAAATGTTTCAACCCGATCGGACCAAATTTGGGAGAGGGTAGGGGTCAAAATGTGTTTTCGAAAAATGGATTTTTGATATTTTTGGCGATCTTGACGTGTGGGGTATCATTATCCACTAAATTTTGGACGCTGGATCAATTGGAATGAGTCCCCATGCTCGTAGTCTGAGGAATAACCAATCTCTGTGAAATAATTTGCAACCCAAATGGTTTACTATTGACAAGATAATATGGGGAAAACAGGATGTTTTTAGTGTTCTGGACTCTCTCCAATCGAATCAGCGTGTAACGTTTACTGGAAAATGGTACTTTACATTGGTAGCTAGGTACCCATTTTGACCGGTACCCATCTCTGGTGAGCGCCAATCGGTAAGAGGCCCATCTCAATGGAATCACAGCCCAAAAAATTGTGGAAAATGATACCCCACTCGCCTGATTCCTGAAAAGTCCACAAAATCGAGTTTCAAAAATACATTTTTACTCATACCCTCTCCCGATTTGGTCAGATCGGGCCAAAAGGTTCGTGGACCGGAATTTTAAAGGCTTTTTGGGCCACGACGGTGAATTTGAGCTCCATTTTAAAGGAAAAACGTATGGGTGAAAACATTTTTTTCTCGTTGAATATACGCGTTAAAAAGTGATAAATGTTGATGTTTTCCAGCACTGATGGCAATTTGAATAGAGCGGGTAAAATACCTTACCCTTGCTAGCAGCAAAGATAAAATTGGATCTCTTGTACTCGTATAGCAATTAAACTGCGTGGGGGCTAATCTCCATGGCCGCTCCCTTTTTGCCAAGCCAATCAGGCTGCCTATTAATAGCTGAAAATTGTGAATTAGAATATTCATTATGCGCGGTGCAGACTTCTGGAATATTAGTATTCATAACTGAACTAATCAATATTCTAACGGACCCGTTACATTGAATCATGACACAGCTGGTGCCTTTTTTCGTGCTCAAGTCGGTGAGGCCCTTCAAGAGACGACCGAGTGGCAGTGAGTGTCACATAATACACAAGAGTCGGACGCTATTTATTGGTAATATTTTTATTTGATTATCGCGGAAATTGTTATGAATATTCATAAATACGATGCGGGGAAAGAACTTGATACTAAATGAGATAAATTTGCATCTGTAAATGCTTCTGGGGGTGTTTCCTGTCCAGTGAGAGCCATTTTTCATCCCCGATCCATAGAAGGATAGGAGAGCTAAGCTAGGATACAATATCATGTACCGTCGTGTCACCTACGTTTTCTATTGCACCTAAAGCGAGTAATTTCCTGTCGAATAATTCACGCATTAAGGCGTCCAATGAAGCGCTCATTATAAATTAGTAATAAGTGGAGAAGGGGGAACATTGGGTATTGGAGTGTACCTATACCATGTGCCTATGGGCTCCCTTTACCAAAACAAATGCCGTAAAACATTTTAAGGAAGTAATGTTATTTTTCAATTAATTGGATTTCCTCCCCCAGGAAGTGAAAAATTCCTTCCTTTTCGTGAGTACCCAGATTCAGACTCGGATCTGGTTAAAACTGGTATGTTGAAAACTGGGTTTTATGCCTTATGAAGCATTAAAACGTGTGGTTATTATCTTCCACTCAATCTTGAGCGTTGGATTAATTCAGGTAGGTTTTGCACCAACCGCATGGAGACTCATTCCAAACGGTTCAGCGTCCAAAAATTGGCGGAAAACAATGACACACACGCCCAAATCGTGAAGAAATCCTGAACATGGGGAAAACAGTGTGTGTGGCGTGTACCAGACTCGTTCCAATCGATTCAGGGTCCAAAATTTAGTCGAAAATAATACCCCACACGCCTAGATCGCCGAAAATTTCGAAAATGCATACATACATGTATGTACCCCCGTCAGGGATTGAGGCGTGTGGAGTTTTCTACTAAATGTTGGACGCTGAATCTATTGGGAGGAGTCTGGAACACTCTACCCCCACTGTTGTCCCCCATTTTCGCCATGCTCCTGGCCCGTGGAATAACCAACCCCTGTGAAAACCCCTGTTTCGGAAGAATGCTGCACTTTACCACACAAACGAGATTCACCTAGAAAATTATAAACAATTGTGAAATATCTTCTTGAAATGGAAGGTCGTACCTACTAGACGTGTTTGAGGACCTGCATTCGGTGCTTGATGACTTCCTTCTCAGTTCTCGTTAAGTACACTAACTTCTTGCTTACTCAAGTTTTTTGCCTGGTTTCTCGCCTCTGGACCGCGTAAAGACTTTTCCTTGAAACCAGTATGTAGCGTCTCAAAAGAGAAATTGGATTTTTATTGCTTCATTCCCAAGAACAGCGGTCCACAATGCATCAAGTCATGCTGATAACGGTACCTGTCCAAGTCATTAAGGCTGATGGTTTTTCTTGGGTATTCGGCCGGCTTCCTAGGAGTATATTGAGGCCGTACCACTTAATGGGCTCGTTGGTAATGTAATAAAGGTAGCGAGGCTGGTGTAGAGGATAATAGCTTTTAACACGCTTTGGCTCGTAAATTGAATTTTCGCTGAGTACGGAATTATTTTTACCTTTTACGGACCGCTGGAATGTCTTCGCCCTCCAACTTCGCGTATCCACTGGTTTTTCACGACTTTTACCAAAGCAATTGCAACTCGAACTGATCGAAATCGAACGCACCAAGCGCACACCTTCTCAGGGAGGGGCGAGTCCAAGTTTCGATTTGCATATTTTCGTGAGAAAGGTTGCTGGCCTTTTCAACATCGAAAGGGACGGCTCGAACTAGCAGGAATTAATGTATGCACCACTTGAACCCCTCAGGAGTGTGCGACGGTTTTAGATGAACTCCGAAAGTGAAAACCCTTGCAATGATTTTGAAGGGGGACTTGGAGCGGAGACGAGTTTGCCTTGTCGAGTTTTACCTACGATGGTTCATCTTATTTGCATCAAATTACACAAAGAGTGTCTAGGGCGCAAATATTTGAATTTTTGACGGCACAGATCGAGTAGTCTAATATTGTACGCGGTGAGATTGTCCCGAAGATCAGCTTCCCAAGCAACCCTCTAGGAAATCCAATTTTAAAACATTCTAATATTTTATTGAACAAATTAGGGGTAGTTGTCCACGGTAGTACCATCAACGGAGGTAAATAGGGTCACATTTAACTTTCAAATGTTGTCACATTCGATACCAGTCAGATGCAAACGCACTTCCCATGGCTTTTATTAGTAAGTTATTCATTGAATAATCAACCTATGTCTTCGATGCTCAAGGTCGAGCATCTCCAATTAGCCCCAAATTTGTTTTTTTGGAGTTTCATGATGTCTAGAACTGAACGCTGCAAATTCTAAGACAGGTTTGGTTATTCCTCGGACCAGGATCATGAGGGAATGGGAAAAACAGTGGGTGAGAAATCTCCCGAACTCATTCTGATTGATTTAGCGTGCAACATTTAGAGGAAAATAATACCCCACACGCCAAAAATCTCGAAAAACCATTATTAGAAAAACACATTTTGACCCCTATCCTCTCAAATTTGGTTCCGGTTGGGCTGAAGAGTTTCGAGGACCAACTACAGCCAGAAATGGGTCCCTGAACAAAATTTTAATTTTTTTTAGAAAATTGTCCTCTATCAAAAACGGCGGACGGACATTTGGATTTTTTGTTCTAGACACTTCGAAACGCAAACTGACAAATTTTGGGGTAAGTCGGACAGGTTAAACTTTGTTAAACATCATCCAAGGAATAACCGACCCAAAACCCGTGACCGTCTGCTGACCTTGCCATTCGTGGTAGGTACTACGTGGAAAATTTTCTAAAAATCTGAAATTTTGATCAAGGACCCGTATTTGGCTTTAGTTGGTCCTCGGAACTTTTCAGCCTAATCGGAACAAAATTGGGGATGGTGGGGGTTGGAATGTGTTATTCGAATAATGGTATTGGGGCCTAAATTTTGAGGGACTAGGTGGGAAAAGATCGTCAAACTGTACTTTTAAATTGATTTTTGAGATTTCAAGCAATGTCGGCATGGGTTATCATTTCTCTCTAAATTTTGAACAATTGGAATGAGCCCGGGACACTCGACACTCACTATTTCCCCCATTTTCTGCTCCTAGTCCTTGAAATAAAGCTTATTATATAGCACTACTCTTGTATGGGGCAGGAAAATTAGATTCTGGAGGAATATGCGCAATGAACTCTTACAAAACATTTCAACTACCCTTATAAAACTCAGCACTTAGGCCTGGTTTTACCTTCATCAGCGTTGTGATAAATTGATTGTCGTTGGTTTCTTTTTGTGAATGACCCACATTGATGAATACTCCTTGGAGACCCTCCACACATGCTGAGGGAGCAACGCATCCATACCTTGGATAGCTTTGTAATTTTTTATTGTTTTTCAACTCGCCAATGCAGTCAGGAAGGTGAAAGACCCCACCGAAATATGAAAGCCGCTTCAGAAACCAGCTCCTCGTTATGGAGGCCCTTTTGGTGAGAAATTTTAATTGGGACCCTCTCAGGGATGGAAACGGCCTCGAATTTTCTCCTTGATCGAACCTAAAGAGGAAATCTGGTTAGGAAAAAAAACTGTTGTTGGATTATTTGTTAGTCGGGACAGAATAATTTTTAGAATCTGGCCTGAACTGAGGCGACCTGATCACTTCGTCAGTTGATACCTTGACGCAAAACACAATGAACGAGGGATTAAGGCAGGAATGTGACTGAGGGAGACGGAATTTGCATTTTTTTTCTTCCTATCTTGTTCTTTCGAGTTGACCTTCTCGACAGATCACGCTCGACATGCTAATATCAATCTCGTTGGAATATAAAACGAATACCACAACAACTAAGGACGCATACAATCCCTGCTATCTTGTGTAATTTCATAATGTACATTCCGTTGCATGGTATTTTTATTCACTTGTGTGCTCATCTACTTAGGCGATCTCACTTCAACATTGATTGTACCTATTCCTACTTTGAAGGTAATTTGTTATTGTTTCTGGAAAATTCCCAAGACTGATTATTCTGCGTTTGTTGTCAATCGCTGAGGTGCGAGGTAGGTATACGTTCCATTGATTTCATTTCATGCCAACTAATGGCCCTCATTACATTGGATTAGTTCAAACTCATTCCACAACGGTTATTATTCTGAGGAATCTCGCTTGTGTAAGAAAGCGTATCTCAGAGGTGCCCTATGAAAATAATTAATAAATGTATGAAATTCTACCTTAAGTAACTCTCCAGTATGGAGTAATACGGACAGCGTCAACCGACAATTCCTCCCCAAACCTTCCCCCGATTGCGAAGATAGGGCTGGAAATGAGTTTAAGGAACGAAATAATATTATATTTTATTAAATAAAGCTAACAACCTATCGTAGGGAGGCTCATAAGCGTTCAAAATCATCATTCCTTGAATGATCAACCTATGTTTTCGAATGTTGACCCACTCCGATTTGCCCCTAAATCATTTTCTGGGCGTTTCAAGGTGTTTTGATCAAAGTCCTTGGACCAGGAGCATGTAGACCCCACACGCCTAGGAACCACAAATCTCAAAACCCATTTTGACCCATAACCTCTTCCGGTGGGTGCCAATCGTTCCAGGTCTGAT
Source organism: Cyrtorhinus lividipennis (assembly GCA_019603395.1). Taxonomy (NCBI): domain Eukaryota; kingdom Metazoa; phylum Arthropoda; class Insecta; order Hemiptera; family Miridae; genus Cyrtorhinus; species Cyrtorhinus lividipennis. The sequence continues at coordinate 13,544,236 of CM034008.1, forward strand.
CTCGTTGGATTCAGCGTCAACACTTTAGTCGAAAATGACACCCCACACGCCTAGACCGCCGAAAACCTCGAAAATACAATTTTCCGAAAACACATTTGGCCCCACAATTTTGTACGATTGGATTGAAGAGTTTTGAGGGCCAACTAGATCCAAAGGAACGTCCCAGACCAAATTTCAGATTTCTAGCAAATTTTCACGATTTTTGGCGATCTTACACTCAATTTTGGATGCTGACTCGATTGAATGAGTTTCCATGTTCTGTTCAGCGGATTTTGCGTTTTGCCTACTAATTTTGATGTATTTTGAAACTTTTTACTGAACTCACAATGTTATTTTGGGAGGAGGAGTAAGGTTGTTAGAGTCAGTCAGTCAGTGGGCAACCAATGGGGATACTGAATGTTTTTGATATTAACAGAAGTCGTAGCAAATATTGATTCAAATAATCATGGGTCCCAATGTGCATTCTTAATAGAAGCATTTCTCTCCTAAAACCTCGCAAGGTTTTTCTAAAAAGAATCTGGTCTGAGGGGGACGCCGATATCCGTTGTTACTTCCAACACCTCTGAATAATTCACCCCTCATCTTAATTTGTAAACCAAGTTAGAAGGTCAGGAGTGCAATAGTCCTCTGAAAGAACGGCATAATTAAAAAATGTGGAGCGATTTTTACAGATGAGGAGCGCGAGCCCCAACCATTCCTCCCCAACTTCCTCATCCCCAATTACAAACGAAGGCTTAGGGAAAATGTTGAGTTCGGAGGGTAAAGACACCATTACGAGGGGTGGATCCTGATCTCGGAAATGATTCACCCCCGTGAGGGTGCGTCGGCCCCCACGGACTTGAGTGCTTCGAAACATTTCCTCAAGTATAATAAATGACGAAATATAAAAATCGTGCGCACAATGCTCCCTTTATAACGAGACGAAAGAAGAGTAGGAAAGAATCATTCACATAACTCCTTCATTAAAATACCGACGTCCTCACGGATAAATTATGTATTTATGTAATTATCGGGTTCGTACAAAAGGCGAGTTGAGAGCAACCTACGTACCTGATTCCTCAATGAATCGTTTCATATTTATGATTCCATCACCTATTTAAAATCACTGACAATGCTGATCAAAATGCAACTATGCAATCATGACCCGAGAAGAGACACCTGGTCAGATTTTCCGTGGGAAGGTTTTTGAAGGCCCTAATCCGTATGGATGTTACGTGAGTTTATGAAGATTTTGGTTGTTGGTTATTCCTTGAATAATCCCTGAACCTGTATTTTAACGCAAAAAGTAAATCTCTCCGATTCGGCCCAAAATTTCTTCTGGCAGTTTCAAAGTGTCTAGATCAAACTGAGCTAATGTCCGCCGTCCATACCGATTTTGGAAGTAGAAAATGTTTTGTCAAAATTAGAAATTCGGGTCAGGGACCCGTTCCCAGCTATAGTTGTTCCTCGAAACCTTCCAGCCCGGTCGGACCAAATTTGGGAGGGGTAGGGGTCAAAATGTGTATTTCGAAAGATGGCGCGTGGGGTATCATTTTCGACTAAATTGTTGATACTGAATCCAATGAGACGAGTTACGAAACGATTGGTGCTCACCGGAAGAGGTTATGGATCAAAATGAGTATCGATCAAGATTTCTGGTACTTAGGCGTATGGGGTATCATTATCCATTATATTCTGGACCCTGAATCGATTGGAATGGGTCCAAGACCCATAATTTTCCCCATTTTCCCCATGTTTGATATTACTGACGATTTACTCGTCAAGGGGTATTTACTCGTGTGGGGTTTTTTTTCCACTAGATTTTGGAGGCTTTCGATTCAAATGTGTCTCCATGCTGCTGGTCCGAGAAATAACCAACCCCTGTAAAAAAATTTGCAGGTTTTTTTTTTTTTTTTCTTAACTTAGTCGTTGCGAATGCACGCAGTAAAACGTCATCGAGGAAGGGGTAACAAATATAAATTAATGTTGGCTGAATTTAGGCACAGAAATTGTTCCTATTTGAGTAAGTTAATTCTCATAAGAGAGACCATTACTGTAAATGTACCTACTCGTAATTAGTTTTTCGGACCTCGAGAAAATATTAGTTGTATCGTTGTAACGGCACTCATGGAAGGACGGGAGAAACTAAGATAGGCATAGCCTACCAGGCTATTAATATTGTTGATCATTAGTCGAGGTTAAAATGAGTTCTGTAATTTATGAAGTCTGGGTTTGTCGTTTCGAGAAGATGGGTACTTTCAAACCGGTTTTATGTGTAGGTTTAACTGTGAGTATATACAAAGTGCTCTTTAGTGCGTGTGTAACATTTACGATTAAAGTGTTAAGGTTTGTTTGAGTCTTTGTGATCGTGTGCATTGGGTGGGGAGCTGTTATATAAGTATTGCAAAGTATACAGAGGCGCATTGAGTGCAGATGGAAGAAAACACACGTATGAGGACTTACGGCTGCTGGTTGATAACAAATGACTCTAAATTTTGCTTCTATCTACTCTCGATTTGAGCTGAAACTAGTATGGTTGTCTAAGTCCATAGTCGTGTAGAGAGTTGCTAGAATACACATGATTCCTTGTTCCTTACTTTCACTGTGGGGTGGAATTGAGGTTAAGCGGGACAGATGCTCTATGCAAGATTGAATAATTCACAAAAATAATGTTCTAAATGTATTTTGTGAACTCTTTTGGATCTTTACAATCAGAATATCCAATAAAAAACGCTGGAAATTCTTTCACAAAGGTTAGTTATTCTTCGGACCAGTGGCATGGAGACTCATTTCAATCGATTCAGCGTCCCAAACTTAGTGGAAAATCAGACCCGACACGCCTATGTACCAGAAATCTCGAAAACACATTCGAAATAGGTAGATACATACCCATTTTGATCCATAACCTCTTCCGGTGGATGCCAATTGTTCCGAGACCCGTCTCATTGGATTCAGCATCCAAAATTTAGTCAAAAATGGTACCTCACTCGCCTAGATCGCCGATAATATCAAAGATCCATTTTTTGAAATACACATTTTGACCCCTACCCCCTTCTCATTTAACTAACCAACTAAAAAATAAGGGTAGTGTTCCTTCTTATACCCTCCATTTGTTCTATATCTTTCCAGAATAGTAAAGCCTCAACTTGACTGTAACTACGTGGATTTTCCTTCCTGTCCCTTACAAAAGACTTGTCCCTATACCTTTTTTGTCGTATTTTCACTCAAAATTTGTCACCAGATGTGCGAAGAATTAGAAAATGTTATAACTATAGAGGAGCTGAAGAAATGGAGAAACCGCTCCAGTCGTTGGAGGGGTATTGCCCACATGCCCACGCGCCGTTGAAAGCCGTTACTAGATCTACACGCGGGCTTTTGTCCAAGGCCAAATATCAAAGATACTCCATCTAAAAATAAACCTCTCCCAAACTCTTCGGGAAGAACCTTCCCGCGCCTGGGAGCTCAGAACCTCATACGTTGTGAACGTTGGGAAACTCAACAATCGACAACAGTCGATCGCAGAGACGAAGAACAACAAATAAAATCGGCTTTCTTTTGAAATATCACATTCTACGCGACGCAAGAAGACCAATGACCCTTGCATTGTGTCAATTAGAAAGTTAATTTCAATAGGGATGACATACCTATGTGAAAACCACCATACTGCTACGCTAACATGGAGTGACAACAACTTTTTTGAGATCAGCAGCATTGCCATTGGTAACCGGATTAACTATACAACCCGATAAACTGATTACGGATGTAATTTTTCAAGATAAATTGTGCGGAAACAAAAATTACGATAGATCGACTTGATTTTGATGCAACAAGTATGGCGCTGAAGGGTTCTGTGGTCCAGTGTGGGTTACCTGCGCAGTCTATAAAGGAAAAACGCTACGAATTATCTCACAGGGGTTGGTTTGTTCTCGGATTAAGAGCATAGAGACTCATTCCAATCAATTCAGCGTACAAAATTTAGTAAAACATGACTATATTTTGACCCCTACCCCGTCCAAATTTGGGCCGGTTGGGCTAAAAAGCTTCGAACTAGATTCAGATTTTTAGAAAATTTTCTACTTCAAAAATCGGCATGGACGGTGGACGGACATTTTTTGCTCACTTTGAACAAGACACCTTAAAATACCTGGAATAAATATTTTGACCGAATCGGTGAGATTGACTTTCTCCATGAAAACATTGATTAATCAAGGAATAACCAACCAAAATCGAGCCATCAACATTTTATTAGGAATCCAAAGGCTTCATTGGCGTTGACTATTAAACATTTTACCTGTTCACCTATTTGGAGTACGGACGTATGTAGAAGCAGTAAGAATCGATTGTTTCCGTTCCAGTATTGTTATTAGAACCGAAATTCGACTCAGATGAGATGTTATAGACAATTGTTTCGATTCGATCGTAGAGTTGGGTGTTGCTCTTAGATAACACACCGAATCGGTACCAAAGTGTTCATTTATGAAATTGTTTTGTTGCACTGCCACTTAAACGTTTTTCAACCTCTCGAAGAATGGGTGTAATTTCGATTAGGATCGTAAACTGTCTAATGACTTTATTTTGTATGCGTAATGAGACGTTAGCTCTTGGTATTATCGGGATCATTGATGCAGATGGTGTGCCATCTTGAACGTTCACTTTCCGGCAAAGAAGTGGTATTCTTCTTTATCGTGTATGGAGATGAGAACTTGTTTCCTATTTTATAGGTGGTTCCTCCCACGTATATTTCCTTCTACTACGTTCCCTCTTCAGCTCAAGTTGACTGTAGAGCTGTGGAAGGAAAGAATGTGAATAATATCGAATGAATTGGATAGCACAAGCTGTTGTTATATTGCACCTACATAATTATACCTTTTGCAAAGTGATGTGATTTTTAATAAACAGCATTTATACGTAGTTTCGTTAGTAATTAGTTGAGTCCACGAATGTTGCATACAGGATGTTCCTGTCTGGTGTGAAAGAATAAACGCTGCAAATTCATTCACAGAATCGGTTATTCCTCGGACCAGGAACATGGAGACTCATTCCAATCGATTTGGCGACCTAAATTTAGTAGAAAATGGCACTCTACACAGTCAAGTAGCAGAAATATTGGAAAGACGAAGAAAATTCGAAGAAAATTTGGAAACCCACTTTCCAAAAAGGGTAGACGGATACCCATATTGACCCATAACCTTTTCCGGTGGGTGCCAATCGTTCTAGAACCCGTTCCATTGGATTCAGCGTCCAAATTTTGGAGGAAATGATACCTCACACGCCTAGATCGCCAAAAATCTCGAAAATCAATTATTCAAAATACACATTTTGGCCCCTAACCCCGTACCCATCGTCCGGCGTACGCCGTTCGCCGTCCACACCGACTTTGATAGTAGAAAATATTCTAAGAATCTAAAATTCGAGTCAAGGACCAGCATTGGCTCTAGTCGATTCTCGAATCTTTTTAGCCCGATCAGAACAAGTTTGGGGGTAGGTTTGCAACGGTTTTTTCCAATATTGCTGTACAGACTTACAAAGAATTTAACATAATCAGGAGGTGATGAGAAAAATTGCTGATAAGGATGGTGAATTTTATTCATGGAGTCAAACATATAAAAAAGTTTGTACGTACTCGTCAAAACTTCGTGATGAAGGCTATTGTCGATTTTTCAAGTCTAATATTTTCTAAGGCGTTGCCGTATCGACTGGAATCTTTGGCGATGGCGGTAGTATCTTTATAGTACACCCTCAATAACAGCACTTCAAGTTCGTGCTCACTCCGCAGCCGTCAGGGGAAGACGGGAGGAGCTCGCGTGCTGCTCCCAGGTGAAGGGTTCGTTGCATCTGTGGGCACAATAGCAAAAGCCAGAGAAAAGTCAATCACGCTAACCATCACGCACCTGGAGCATCCGGCCTGGGCAGATAGTCTCGAACCCATTCGTCGACACATAAACACCGGAGCTAGCCGAGGCCATTACGATTCACCAACACCTAGCGCTTATTCCGCGACCTATATCGCCATCCTCATAACGTGCAAGCTATTCAACATGGTTAACCCTTTGATTAACACCAGTCCAGGAGCTTACCTACCGCAGATATGGGTATTTACATGCCTGCGCTCCAAGGTTCCCCCAATGGAACCCCCCCCCCCCCCCATCCACCACGACACTGTCCCACTACACCCATTTTCAGGAGAAAACCGACTTTCCCAGGGGAAGAAACAGGAATTAGCCCACCATCCAAATTTTTTTTTAATACATAATATTTTCCATTAAGGCAGATTTTCCTTGTTTGCCGAAAATGAACCTCTTCGGCAAAATTTTTTTTCTGGGCGTTTCAAGGTTTCGAGATACTGTCAAAATCAGGAAATTTCCGTCCGCCTTACGCTGTCCACGCCGTTTTCGGTAATAGAAAATTCTCTAAAAATCTTAAATTTGAGTCAGGGATCTCTTTCCGCTTTTAGTCGGTCCTCATAACATTTCAGCCCAATCGGACCAAATTGGAAGGGGAGGGGGGTCAAAATGTTTCGGCGATCTAGGCATGTGGGGAATCTTTTTCGACTAAATTTTGGACCCGCCACACCCATTGTTCCCCCCATTTTCCCCATATTGAAGAAATGAGTCTCCATGCTGCTGGTCCGAAGAATAGTCAACCCCTGTGAATCCATTGAGACGGGTCCTGAAACAATTGGCGCCCATCGGAAGAGGTTATGGATCATAATGGGTATCTATCCACCTATGTTGAATGTCGTTTTTTGAGATTTCTGGTACCTAGGCGTGTAAGGTGTCGTTTTCCTCTGAACTTTGGACGCTGAATCGGTAGGAATGAGTCTCCATGCTCCCGGTCCGAGGAATAACCAACCCCTGTGAATAAACCTGCAGCGTTCTTCCTAGTTCTCCATGAATCCTTGTGCTCGAATCCCTGCGATCGGCTCATCAACCAGTGTTGCCCGCTATAATTTAAAGTTTAGAAACTAGCTCAGAAATGGGTGTTTCTGAATTCATCAGAAATTAATGATTTAGTGTGGCGAGTTAGTCTAGGATAGTAGGCTAATCCACATTAGTTTTAAATACCTGCTGATTGTTAAAGCAAGACCCCTAATTCATTAAACCATGTTCGCGAAATGTTTAATGGGATTTAATGTTCTTCTCTTCCATCCTGTTATTCATTTTAAATTGAGTATGTATGAAGGTAATTGTAGGTAACATCAGAGTGATTTACTTTGGCTTACCAACGCAATATAAATTCCCATGCCTGGAACATGAAACAGAGGGTTTTGAGGTGTCCATTAGGCTAGAATCTGTCTTCTTTGGGAAACCCTCAAAGTACCAACGTTGTTTCAACCTCACAGTCAACGCTTTCCACGAAGGCCTTACTTGTGTAACTGTGTATAGAGTTTGACTGTTCTAGGAGATTCTATGTCGTCGGTTACTGGGAAAATGATCCACAACCCGCCTTCATGACATAAGGGAGATAGTAACGTGACTTTTTAGCAACGACCTCGGGAGTCGAAGATAAAACTGCCTACTGCCATTTCAGTCAGTAGGTACGATGATTCAGCACGGAACTGCTATTTTCATTTAAGCACGTTCAAACTAGCTATTACAACTTGGCTGTAATCCTAAGTAGAACCGTACATCTAATAGAATACCCACACAGCTAATAACTCATACATTAACTTTCAACATTTACTTTTAAAGCCCAGATAAGTTATCAAATTAAATTGTATAAATTTTGAAATAAAAAATTAAAAATTAAAAATTGAAAAATTGAAAAAAAAGGGAGAGAAAACCCTGTCAGGGAGTCCCCAAAGAAAGGCAGGTTGTGCGTGCGTGCACATCAGCCACTCAAAATAAGTGTAAGCCATGGCCGAAATTCGTATGACTGCCCTGTCAGGGAGTCCCCAAAGAATGGCAGGTTGTGCGTGCGTGCACATCAGCCAGTCAAAATAGGCGTAAGCCAGAAATTTGAAAATTTAAAGCCAGTCACTTGTGAAATGCGGCTGGAATTCGTATGACTGCCCTGTTAGGGAGTCCCCAAAGAAAGGCAGGTTGTGCGTGCGTGCACATCAGCCACTCAAAAGAAGTGTAAGCCATGGCCGAAATTCGTATGACTGCCCTGTCAGGGAGTCCCCAAAGAAAGGCAGGTTGTGCGTGCGTTCACATCAGCCACTCAAAATAAGTGTAAGCCATGGCCGAAATTCGTAGGACTGCCTTGTCAGGGAGTCCCCAAAGAATGGCAGGTTGTGCGTGCGTGCACATCAGCCACTCAAAAGAAGTGTAAGCCATGGCCGAAATTCGTCCGGGGTCCGGGATCCCCTCTGGATGGTCCCTATAGTTTCAATATGGTGGAATCAACAGTGTAAGCACGAATGCAGTTTCTTGTTACTGTTATTAATAACTCCAAAAATTTCGCACGGATTCCGATAAGATTTTCAGGGATGATGCAGATTCACCTCATGTGAATTTGCCGTGAAATGGCCCTAACCACGTTTCTGCCTTCTCAATATTTCAGTTTATAGAACTGCTGTAGGCCATTGTCCAACAGCATTGGGTTTACGGCGTAGGTAGAAATATAAAAGATTCTTTGAAAAAGGTTTTCGAAGCTTTCGAGCCATCTTATAGTAGATAAAATATCTTACCTCGCTAGTAAAAGCTCACCCTCGGCCGATTATACAGTTCGGAGCTCATTAGTGCTAGATATGGGCTTGTTCGTCTCAAATTTATATTTACGGTGAACCGTGGACAAAGGTGATATCAGCCAAGTATCACGACTTCTTTCTAACACTCGTTTTATTACCTCATTCTTCTCCTGTTGAGTCAACGTCAGAGCAATTCATCCCAGAGTAGTTGACGTCAGTTGTAAATGAGTGAACCACATTTTGTTATTGTGTTATGACTCCATCAATTCATAAATTAACCACCAACCATTGCAGCTTTAGAAACGGTGTGGTTTGGCTTCGATGGATTTCCGTTAGCTTTTGGCAGGTGATGGCAGGTGAGGAGGTGAGGAACTCCGATCAATCCCAAACAAGCATTTTCGGAGTAACTGAGGAAAAACAGAGTAGTTGCAATAGGCGCTGTTCAAGGACCAAGCATAAAAATAAAAAACGCTGCTTTTTTTTTTTTTGTGTGTGGAGTGCCCCGGAGTCAAGATGGGTACCTGACTAGGTATCTCAAGAGTTGGTTTTCAGGAATTGTGGGACCTAGGCGTGATGGGAATAATTTTCCAATAAAAATGTTGGACGCTAAATCGATCGGAATGAGTGCAGAACACGACTCTCCCAGTTTTCCCCATGCTCGTGTCCATAGGTACTGCAAATCCCAAAAACTCACTTTCTAGGTTTGTGGGTAGATATCCATGTTGACCCATAGCGACCTCCAGAGAGTACCAATCGGTTCGGTATCCAGCACAATGATTTCAGCGTCAGAAATTCAGCGGTAAACGATAGATTGATGGACAACTTATCCCTTCTTCATTTTCCATGAACCTAGCATCTCTTCTCTATGCTAGAGGCTCCTATTCGATGTTCCGACCATGATGTTACAGAGGGTTGGTTACGTGGTCAGACTGCATCCTTCTAACAATGATGAACCCTCTTGGATGGGTTTCCGTGTTCCTAGGCGCGTGGGGTATCATTTTCCACTAAATGTTGGACTCTGAATCGTGCGGAATGAGTCCTGGACACTCTACACCCAAAAAATCTAATAAGCTTTTGTTCTTCTATTTAATTTATGTCGTCCGCTCAAAGAAATATGATCCCTTGATGCTGGTATGAACATAATCCGATTTGGCGACAACGACGAAGATAAAATTCAATTGACGATTTTCTCTGCACAACTCGAGATTTGGACGCCTCTTTTCTATAGATTGTGAAAAACCATTACTTCCACTGATAACTCGTTTAAATTGAATCGAATCCCCGTCACAGGGCATCATTAGTGGACATCGTCGGAAGAGTGTGAATGTTATATTCCTTTCATCAACTTCAATGAAACAACCCCGCAAATTTTCCACATTTGTCGTAGCTTTCCAACCATATAGTTAATTTTTTTTCTCTCGCCATTCTTTCTTTATGCCCGGAAAAAATCGCGTTTTTTTTTATTGATAGGTCTGCATTCAGCTCCCAAACGCGGCATCCGGCCTCGAGAATGATATAAAGTTCGACGCTAGTCTGCGGTAGGCCCTGCGGAGAGGGGAATGCATGTGACTAGCAATTAAGTAATTAACTTCCTCCTCCTTCCTCGTCCAAAGAGCCACGCATATAAAGGCACATACTGAGCCTATCCCGTCATTTCACAACCTGAAAACCTCATCCTGTGCAAACCTGGTGATTCTATTCTTTTGTACTTTTCTCCCTTTCGGTATTTTTCGAAAGCGGGTAATAGAAACGTACCCAATGATCGGTTCGAGTGGGAAATTCTAATGATGATTTTCTTGCAGATTCAAGTTGTGGGTACGTGAGAAATTCATCAAAATTGGATACTTGTGTCTCTGAACAAGTGTTGATAATGTACTGTCGATAATGTAATTGTCTCAATCGTCCAAAATGTAGAAATCTCGCAAAGATAGATCCTAACCTGATTGTTTTTTCCCCACGTGCTGCTCACAATGAAAAACCGCCCTCCAGACGCGCCCGCTGCGCCTCCTTTTATGAACCGTGCTCGAATTGTTGATCTGCCCGCGACAATATAACCAGTCACAATAAACCTTTTGTGAGCCTGTACCTAGGTACCGTCGCCTGAGAAAATGAAACAAGAAAAAAAAAAAATCGAAAGGATCATTAGTGAGGCTTGATTCTGGGGTTCGTGCCCGGGCTCAAGGGTCCCCTTTTATTGATAGCATGACTACGATGTTCGTCCGTCCTTGTCAAGGCGGCCAACCACACGAAGCATCTTGAAAAGGTCTTCGCGCGACAAAACTAGCTTTTTCCAGGACCCATATCGCAGCTGTCGTCATCACCACCGATTTTGGTATGTTTTCATGCAGAAAGTCATCCTCTCCGATTAGCCCCAAAAATTTGTTCTAGGCGTTTCAAGGTCTAGTTCAAAATAAAATCCTCGAATGGGGAAAACAGTGGTTGTGGCGGGTCCCGGACCCATTTCAATCGATTCAGGGTCCAAAATATAGTGGAAAATGATACCCCACACGCCTAGGCACTAGAAATCTTGACACATACAAAATGGGTGGATACATACCCAAATTGACCCATGACTTCTTCCGGTGGGTGCCAATCGTTCTGGGACCCACTTCATTGAATTCAGCGTCCAGGATTTAATGGAAAATTATACCCCACACGCCTGGTTATCTAGGCGCCCAAAATCTCGAAAATCCATTTTTCAAAAAACACATTTTGACCCCTACCCCGCCCAAATTTGGTCCGATCGGGCTGAAAAGTTTTGAGGATCGTTCTAGGCCGGGAACAGACCCCTGACCCATTTCAGATTTTTAGAAAATTTTCTACTACCGAGAACGGCACGGACAATGGACGGCCATTGACCTTTTTTGATCTAGACACCATGAAACGTCCAGAAAAAAAATTGAGCCGAATCGGAGAGGTTGACCATTTGCATGAAAACTTAGATTGATTATTCAAGGTATAACCAACCAAAAATGTCCATCCACTGTACGGCTCTAGGCTCCTCGAAACTTTTGAGCCCGATTCCAAATTTGGGGGAGGGTAGGGGTCAATATGAGTACTTCAAAAGATTTTTTTTCGAGATTTTCGTTGATCAAAGCGTGTAGGGTATCATTTTCGTCTAAATTTTGGACGCTGAATCCCGTAAGATGGGTCCTAGCATCCATCGGAAGAGATAATGGCTCAAAATGGGTTTCTGTATGTCTTGTACCCAGGCTTGTGGGGCATCATTTTCCACCAAATTTTGGACGCTGAATTGATTGGAATGACTCTCCATGCTCCTAGTCCAAGGAATAACCAACCCCTGTAAGAGAATTTGCAGTGTTTTTAAAACATTGGAAGAAGAACAGGTAGAATCGAGCCTCAAACCAGATCAATCCTGAATGGTTGTAGATACCCATCCCGATAACAAATCAAGGACAAAAGTAGATTCCTTAGCCGTTGGGAAGAATATCTACAAAGTAATGAAATAATGGCCTACCTCACTAACGTAACGAAATTAGCCATGCCGGAAACGATGATAAGTAACATGAGTTTCCATTTCATTATTAATTTGATGAATCCCAAATGTCGTTTCCCTAGCTATGAAGAAATTGTGATATTTAGGTTCGATTTAAGGACGTTATCGTTATCCTTGATTTTGCAGTTATTTTCCTGCTTTATTCAATCGTTGACTATCTCTTTCGAAACACCCTGCTCCTCCGATTCGACCCGACTATCCAAGGCTCTCGAATGAAAAACCCAAATGATAGTATACACCTTTTTAGTATTCACGGGGCGGAGGATGTAAAACTGGCGATGAGGTCGGTTTCGACCGTTTGGGGCCCCTAGCAGGTAGAAAGGAAAAGAACGTAATGTTATATCACGGCCAATAAATTCAAAAAGGATCACACATGGTAATGAAGCTATGGCCAGGGGGAAGTTCTTGATGGTGGCACGAAGGTTTTAACAGTTGAGGCTCCGAAGGATTTAGAGTCTTTCCAACCTGAGAAATAATCCTCATCGTTGTTCCTTGGGCATAGGGGTAGAAGGGGGGCCCGTATTCAAGTTTCTATCTATACTAGCGGCTTTTTTCTTGGGCGCATATAAAGCACCACTTGGGCCAAGCATTACTGCCAACCTTACAGCGATGGGTTATGTGGGGAAATCACTCCCTGCAACAGGTGGAAGAGACCACTATAGTGTTTTCAGCGTTGCCAATTGAAAATACTTTCTCGCTACCCTTCAAAAAACTCGTTTCACTGTTGGTCAAACAGCTTTTGTTTACTAAATTAAATCAACCTTAAGCTCAGCAGCATATTTCTTCAGCGTTGCCTGTATATCTGTGGCCTTGTTGAGGTAATCTCCTAAAGCTGTTGTTTATTGTTGTGCTGTTGTTTTGAACGGGAACGTGACAAAATCTCAAATTTGAATAGCTGCTATGAAATAAAATAAGGAGATACTCGCCCATCACATTGTGATTAAAAATGGCCATGTATACGAAAGGCATCGCGTATGAAGATAAAATTGACCGTTGCATCAGCTTCGGAGTTTTAATCGGTCTTCATGAATAATTCACCGGCAGGGAATCAATTATCGTTAGATCGTGATGTTAAAGTCCGGAAAACCGTTTATGGGTGAAGTTCATTAGGTAACCGACTTCGCTTGTTATCGCCAAGTCAAACACATGAATTTTTAAAAATGTTTCATATAGGGAAACGTTGCAAGTTTTAACGATGCTGCTAAATATTAGTTATGGGATTCAACGCAACACTTCATTGCAGCTTGTAAAATATTTAGTTTCCCGTCTTGTCGTCATAAATATTAGAATTGATTTCCCTTGAAAATACGAGCGAATTTAATTAATTGAGCACTAGAATGCTGCATGTAGTACACCTTCCTGAATAACAAAAGTAGGTTCGGTGAAAACCGAAAATATTATCCTTCCCATTTTGTCTTTGTTGAGAGCTGCTATTGGAATGTAACACTCTTTTGGTTGGTTATTCTTTGATTAAACAACCTATTTTTTCATGCTAAATGTCAATCTCACCAATTTGCACAAACATTGCTGGGCATTTCGAGGTGTCTAGATCAAAATATTATGCAAATGTCCATTCGCCGTACGCCGTCCTCTCCGATTTTGGCAGTAGACACGTTTCTAAAAATCTGAAATTATGGTCAGGGATCTGTTTCCAGCTCGAGTTTGTCCTCAAAACGAGGGGGGAGGGTTAAGGGTCAAAATGTGTATATCAAAAATTGGATCTAGGCGTGTTGGATATCATTTCCACTAAATTTTGGACGCAAAATCGATTAGAATGAGAACGGTCATTATGCGTCCGTTTTCGGTTAGTTCAAGAGTGTTTTTTTTTTTTTGTCAGATTTTTGGTTTACTAGGCGTGCGGGGTATTGTTTCTCCCATTCTCTTGCCCTTGTTGATAAGAAAAAAACCATTTGGGTAGATTTAGCTGCGGTTTCATTAGGTAGTCTCTCAAATCATTCATCCTCAACCGTACTCTTCCTCAACTACTACGGAAACCAATCGTCTCCTCAGGCACATCGTATGCGACGTAATCATTTGGCTCCCTCGTGAAGGCAATGGTGCAGTATCAGTATGCCTGAACACCTGACAACGATTTATATGCGATGACCCTTCGAGAGGGCGCAAAAGGCATACGAAGTTGGTGCCGCAACCGATAGAATACCAAATCGATTCGTGGGAACTCGTCCGGCTGCCAGGGCGGTTTGGCCACTTGGCGGGCTTTTCATTCCAAACCTTTGTCATTAGCGGTTGGTCGACCATCGGTTTTTGTTTCTATTCCGCTCTGAAGGAGTAGACTACAGAACCGCGTATGTAGTAGGTATCTTATCCTTGGAACTATGATTTCTAATTTTCTCATATTTGCGGCACCCTGGACCAATATCAGATACTGGTCGAGCTCTCCCTACGACTAAGCACACTGCAGGAAGGATCTACGGACCACAAAAAGCAGAAGAGAACGTATAACTCTAGCAGAAACGATAAAATGCATTCCCACAGAGTAGGTACTAAACATTGACAGGGCACATATCGTAAAAAAATTCTTTCACAGAGGTTGATATTCCTCGGACCAGGAGCATGGACTCATTCCTATCGATACAGCGTTCAAAATTTAGTGAAAAATGTACGCCTATGTACCTGAAATCTCATAAACTCACTTCCGAAATACGTAAATAGATACCCATTTTGAGCAATAATCTCTTCCGGTAGGCGCCAATCGTTCCGGGACCTATTTCATTGGATTCAGCGTTCAATTCAGTGGAAAATCGCCTGGATCGCCGGATATCTCGAAAATCCATTTTATCATATAATCATAATTAGTACCATTTTCCACTAAATGTTGGACGCTGAATCAATTGAAATGAGTTTGAGGCTGTTTTCCTCCATTTTCTTCATGCTTCTGGTACGAGGAATAACCAACCCCCGTGAAAGAATTTGCAGCGTTTTATTTCTCAGAATTATTTGTCATATCTTTTTTGAGTTAGCGAGTGAGATATTATGAATTAGAAGCCAACATTGAAAGTTTTTGAGAATAATGAGTGGGTTGATTGGAAAAGAAAAAGCTTACATGGAAATGGAGCCATGGTCCGTCCAGATGACACTACGAGTGCTTGGTCAGAGAGCATATTTATAACAAGTTAGTGGGTTAGTATTAATAATAATTTGGGACTTCTACAGATTCAATCGTCCAAATGCTCTACTTTGAACTGTGGTCGAGGAACCCCAACTTTAGGGAAATATTAATTTTAATAATGAATAATTAAAATAATCATTTTAATTATTGTGGCTAATTAAAATAAGTTATGATAATGAAACAAAAATCTTCTAGAGTTGCGTAAATAAAAAAAAAATTGAAAGAAAAATTTATTGCAATTATATTGTGATATTTTCACTCTGAACAATCATCACAAAACGCA
Organism: Cyrtorhinus lividipennis; assembly: GCA_019603395.1. Classification (NCBI taxonomy): domain Eukaryota; kingdom Metazoa; phylum Arthropoda; class Insecta; order Hemiptera; family Miridae; genus Cyrtorhinus; species Cyrtorhinus lividipennis. The sequence continues at coordinate 13,559,777 of CM034008.1, forward strand.
AGCGTCCATGGGGAATGTCAGCGCTTACAGGGGATGCCTTATCACCCTCTGAGCCACCTTACCACCTTGGCCAGTTTTAGGTCAGTTAGATTGCCCGGTCAGCATCGGGGGTGCTTCACATAATGAGGAATAATAGCGACTTCGGAACATTCACTCGAAGATAATTTTACACAAGATCACCATTAGAGGACCATCCTGTGCCAGCTTTAAGGAACAAATCGCCGCGCACCCTTATCCTTTATCATTTTGAATTGTTTGCTCTCCTATCAGGGGAACATCAACACTCGATTTTAAGGCTTGATGGACTTGGCCTTGACAGTCCGGCTAACATCCCTGAAAAATTAGGCGATCAATTGACAGGCACTTTATTGAATTAAAAAGAAAAAGGCCAGGTCATAATAAATTTTAGTGGTCGCTTCTTTTTCCAGATTCCCATTTGAGAACCCCCCCCCCCCCCCCGCCTTTCCACTAACACTTACGATGTAGTAGGAAACCTGTTGCTGTTCATCACTAGCCGCTAATGACCGGGCCCCGAAAAACCTGTTTGTTTCTCGTTTTTCTGATTTTTAGCCCGCAAAAACTCTTCCTTACTCTTCGACTTATAGGAAGAAACAGAACTGTTAGGGTCATCTACAGTAGAAAGGGATTTTTCACTCCGTCCGTCCCATTTATCGAAACACCAGATTTTTCGAAATCTTTCTTTGCGCAGAGATTGAGGCGTCCCTATTAATCGGAAAGGCACCTGGAGAAAAAAAAGACAGAGAAGCGTTTTTCGGCCATCTTTAATTACTCGTTAGATCTTGAAGCTGGTTAATTAGGTTTGGGCTGTGGGGGAACCGGTTTCCCCTCGGGAATTCTCGAAGGGGCTCAGAGGTCCAGGGCGAGCACAGTTTCCACCTGAAAGGTCCGCCAGCATCACGTTTTATAATCGGAGTCCATTGGCTACGGTTTGATTAACTGAACAATCCTATCGTGTGATAATCCGTGAATCTCCAAGCGCTTTTATCGAATTCTTTTCGAGGGGAAGACCCAAAATTATGGGTGGATAGGTAAAATGTGTGCACGATGGTATTATTAGGCTAAAAAGACCCTTTTATTTTCTCATCAACTCAGAGACTGCTTTTCCCCCAAGGAAAAACCACTTTCTAAATGTTGGAGTGAAAACCTTGGTCCCTCCAGAGGTCAGCCTCTCCTATTCGCTCGAAAATGCCGCCAAAATGACAGTGTACGCCATAATGTCTGATTAAATCACAGGGGTTGATTGTTCCTCGAGTCAGGAGCTTGGAGAGTTATTCCAATCGATTCAGCGTCCAAAATTAAGTGGAAAATGATACCCAACATGCCTAGGTACCAGAAATCTCGAAAAACACACATTCAAAATAGGTAGATTTCCGATTTTGACCCATGACCGGTCCCATCTCATTAGATTCAGCGTCCAAAATTTAGTCGAAAATTATACCCCACACCGCAAACCACCTAAAACCTCGAAAATCCATTTTTTGAAATACACGTTTTGACCCCTACCCCCATCAAAATGCGTTAACGTTCAAAATACAAACCACTCTGCTCATACAACTACTGCGGCTGTGGATTATCAATGTTCCCAACCAAATGGAAGGCACAGCCTCCTAAAGTCTTCAGAATGTTTGTTTCCTCGTCACCCCTCAGTTTCCCACGGAATTCGATATTCGAAATGAATAAAATATTTGAGTCTTTTCATTATTAATAGAAACTCACGATCGGCAAAACAGCATACCTAACGCTCGTCTAGAATCCCTTCGTCATTCGAGAGAAAAGAAAAGAGTAAAGACATTCGTGATTTTGGTTTATTACAATGACAATGTAGCTATAGTGGCTCAAGAAGGGGGCAACTTGGTAGTTGTTACCTTTCGGAAGAGCGAGGGGACAAGTGAATGATCGAAGGAACTTGTTGAGATTTGTTCATTGAAGGGTTCTTTGGTGTGTGCAACCAAATGGGTATACAAACTGTGCCATGACCCTCGTGGGAATAAAGTACCGATAGTGTAAACCACATTCGGCGAAGGTGGTCGATGCGAACAAAGAATTTTCAAGGCAGCTACATTTCAATTTGATAGTTCCCAAGAGTATATAAGGGGTTGGGTTTTCATTTCTACTTAGCTAACGAACCCTCATGATCTCACTGTTTCATTAAGAATGATATTCAATGGCTGGTTCAAATACTCCAATAGGACGAATCTATCTAAAGTAGTTTCTACAGATCCACTCGAAGACCCATTGTTCAAAATCTTGCATTCACAAAATTTGGTGGATTACCTCGAAGTTACTAATATTCAGGAACACAGAGAGGAGAATCTTGAGAAATTGAGGCTTTTGGTTTGGTGACTAAAAGTTGCAAATTAATAAATGATCTAAAGTAAACTTAAGAAACAGGCAGGAAAAACGCTGCGAATTCCATCACAGGGGTTGGTCTTCAGGAGCATGGAGATTCATTCCAATCCGTTCAGCATCCAAAATTTACGGGAAAATGAGACCCCACACGCCTAGGTACTGGAAATTTCCAAAACCCACATTCAAAATACGTAGATAGATACCCATTATGACCCATAACCTCTTCTGGGACTCGTCTCAGTGGATTCAGAGCCCACAATTCAGTAAAAAATAATATCCCACACGCCTAAATCGATGAAAATCTCGAAAATCCATTTTTTTGAAAAGCACATTTTGGCCCTCAATATTGGTCCGATTGGGCTGAGAAGTTTCAAGCACCAAAAGGCTCCCTGACCAAAATTTCAGATTTTGAAAAAAATGTTACTCCCAAAAACGGCGTGGACGGTGGACGGACATTTGCTTATTTTGATCTAGACACCTTGAAACGCCTAGAAAAACATTTTGCCGAATCCAAGAAATTGATGTTTTGCATGAAAACATAGGTAGGTAATTCCTTGAATTATTCCCCTCTCTGAGGGGGGGACATATTATTATTAATCGTTTACTTCGTATTCACTTATTTTTCGATACAAATACAATCGGGTGTTATTTAAATAAGATTTATGAACACAAACGAACGGTTAATCTGCAAGCATTTGCTTTCTATCACTCGTGTCAATCGAATTGATGACGAAGAATGTTTAGGGTCGCTACTTCACTAATCAATCCTTTCCCACGTTGGTAGCTGTTCTCCGTCACACTTCACATTACATTGAGTGGTTTATTATGTTCAAAGTGCGAATACAACTTCCACTTCCGTGGATGACTAATACACTTCACTGATGTTTCCTTCCTGCACTGCTCGTCTTCATTTCACCGACACTCCCCCCTTGAGCGATCGACTTTGCATACGACAAGTCGAAATATTTTCTTACGCCGGGTCTACAATTCACCGTTGTACGCCGCCATTATACCTCCTAAGACGAGGTTCGTTATTAAACTCAATAAAACGGAATATTTATGCGCCGTCCCTTCTCATGATATTATAATGCGCTAATGCATGAGCGTATTAATTTTCGTGGGAAGCCTCCAGGGCGACCTCATATCCCTGAAAAGTAACTTAATACTTGTCATAGCCACATCCTGCTTCTACTATTAAACTTCCCCAGCACCCGTCCCAACCAACTCGCTTCAACGAGATCAGAAGATTACAATATATTATTCAAAACTATCGTATAAGAGTGGCGAAGTTGATATACGCTGCATCAACAAAGAGCAATCCCGATTTTATTTAGAGAATTTTGGGATCCTTGTACGGTGAATCTGTCGTGTTCCTCAACAACTCAGGCAGGAACCACCGCAAGACACAGAATTCTCTGAACTATTTATTTATAATAGAGGTTGTATTCATCGATTGTGATCTGTTCAATTTGATTGGAAGGCTCCTCATAGTGAAAACATGTTTTTCGAAAGCTGCAAACTGTAAGTCTCGAGCCCGAGTTACACACGATTTATGATTTATTTCGAGTTTTTGGCCTAAAGTCAATAAAACGGCCATAATTTACAAGATAATCTCTATTTATACTGAACTGTAAAATTATTTTTTAACATATTTAAAAAAAAATTGTCCGAAAGTTATGTAGGATTTTGTTTTACTTGTGGTATTTTCATGATGTTCGGTCTGCTCAACTCTGAACACAGGTGTGGCTCCACATGCAGTGAATTTTACGGCACAATGAAGCTTGCAGTTTTGCATAGAATGAAGAATTGCACTGTCTCAAAACTAACCTCTTTTTCAATTTTTATCATCGATTGCTCCTGGCATTTGTTCAACACCTACATTTTTTCTCTTCTCTCCACATCAAGAAATGAAAAACGTAAGTACAAGTATCTGCCCGATTTTCTCTTTGTACAATACGAACACAAACAGAAGATCAAAAAATACAAACTGTTTGTTCGAGGTAAAAGTTTATGGTGAGCCCCCAATCAATACAAAATGACCGACAGAAGTTATAATTTCGAAAAATCAACAGAAATTCTTGAGTAGTTTGACGGCGGACGAGTGATCTCGTCAATTTTAGAGGTTTTATTAAGAACCTAACAATTTTCATGCCCCTTCCAACAGACCTGACGAAATGTTTCTGAATTGTATACTTCAAATGGTAACTGGAAAAGCAATAGAAGTCTGACATCTTCAGTGCTCAACAAGCTCAAATCAGACGAACAAATGCAGAGTGAGAAAAATACTTGTAGGTATAGGTTCTGAAACATTTTATCGTAAACACGGTCTTAATCCTTTAAAATATTCACCGTTTGAAGTCTTGGAGCCATCATTTCTGTAACGGGATATACCTTAACAAATTGACGACCTCTGAGAAAAGGGGTTTTCAATTAAGAATTTTAATTTGATTTAATCTCGATGGCTTCTCCGCTGGTAGTTTTCTATTTTCATTTACTTCTTGTTGCATGGAATAAGTGCTTCAGAGCCTTCTTCAGGAGATCGTTATCAATACTTTTAAGAACCTGCCTTCTCTTCAATATTATTATGCAAATACGAGTTCGTTCCTCCCATTCCACGCTCGTTTCAAAAATGTTTTTTTCTCTTTCCAGTTCGTAACTTAGTATTTTACCTATTCGTCCTTGACGTACGTAGTTCGCAACTACAGTGGAGACTCATTCCAATCGACTCAGCGTCTAAAATTTAGTGAAAAACGATACCCCACACGCCTAAATCGTCAAAAATATTGAACATGGGATATTGGGCAAAACAGTGGGTTTGGCATGTCCGGAACCCATTCCAATTGATTCAGGCCCTAAAATTTAGTGGAGTTTGAAACCCCACACGCCTAGGTACCAAAAATCTCGAAAACACACATTCGAAATGCCCATAATGACCCATAATTTCTTCCAATGGTCGTCAATGGGGTCAACGAGACCATCTCATTGGAATCAGCGTCCATATCAAAAATAATATCCCACACGCCTAGATCGTCAAAAATACCTTTTTCAAAGTACGAATTTTTACCCTTAACCCCCCTAGTTTTAGGAGGACACTCCACATATCTAGCCAGCTAAGTTTCACGTCTGTTTCAGCACGTACTACGTGAGTCTTATTGAAAGCGCCCTATTACACATATAGTCAACACATCGTAGTGAACCTAAAATTTCTCTATTCCCTAGATTTTACCAGACCGGCGCGTTCATGGCACCAACTTAAAGAAAATTATTCTACCAATTAATAACTAAATTTTGATATAAAAGGATGACTGGCGTAGAAGATTGCCGGGAGATTACACATAATTTAATTAAACGTAAGGAAGCTTCCCGAGGGATCCTCCCTCCGTAGGGAAACACGTTTGTAGAGAAGGAATCATCCGTGTTCACCCAATCATTTTCCTCTCCTATCGCGCCAAGTCTTCCTTCGCCACAGGCTTTCTAGGAGCACATGGTTGGGGGGGGGGGGGGGGTATAGGGGTCAAGAAACGGAGAACAGGTTCTCCCTAATCCCGCTTCTCCTGTTGTGCCTTCGTCAACGGCCGCTACCCCTCCTCTTTTTCATCCTCAACCCGCTCATAATAAGAACCACTCCTGAACCGAAAAAAAAAGTTCCAACCTTCCAACATGCTTCAAAACTATTTAAATTCGAGAAGTAGTACGGTAGAGGCCACAGAGAGAATGGATTATGTTACGTTGTTCGCATACTGAGTATGCTGGGTCCCTACAAGCGAAATTAAATAAATTAAATGTTTCAAAATGAGAAAAACACTGCGAATTCTTTCACAGGGGCTGTTTATTCCTCGGACCAGGCGCATGGAGACTCATTTCTTCAACATTGGGGGAAACAGTGGGAGTGATGGGTCCCGGACCCATTGCAATCGATTCAGGGTCCAAAATTTAGTGGAAAATGATACCCCACACGCCTGGGTACCAGAAATCTCGAAAACACAAATTCGAAATCTGTAAATAGGTACCCTTTTTGACCCATAACCTCATCCAGAGGGCGCCAATCGTTCCGAGACCCATTTTATTGGATTCAACGCCCAAAATTTAGTGGAAAGTGATACCCCACACGCCGAGGAACCCGAAATCTCAAAAATACACTTTCGAAATAGGTAGATAAGTACCCATTTTGACCCATAACCTCTTCTGGTCGGCGCCAATCGTTCCGGGACCCGTCTCATTAGACACCGCGTCCAAAATTTAGTAGAACACACCCAGATCGCCAAAAATATTAAAACTCCATTTTTCAAAAAACACATTTTGACCCCCGCCTTTCCCAGTTTGATGCGATTGGGCTGAAATTTGAGAACTATTGGACCAAAAAACAGGTACCAGAATTTCAGAGTTTAAGACAATTTTCGACTACCTAAAACCAATAGGTACCATGTCCGTCCGTGATTTTTGGTGGTAGAAAATTTTCTAAAAATGTAATATTTTGGTCAGGTACTCGTTTTTGGCTCCAGTTGTTCGCAAAATTTCAGCTCGATCGACTCAAAATTTAGGAAAGTATAGGTGAAATTTGTTTTTTGAATAGTGAGTTTCCGATATTTCTGGTACCTAGGCGTGTGGGGTATCATTTTCCACTAAATTTTGACTCTAGATCGATTATACTGAGTCCATGACACTCCATACTCACTGTTTCCCCCATCGTCTTGCTCCAAGGAAATTTCAATCATTATGAAATAATTTGCGTTTTTAAACCGTTCAGTGGGGTAAGTAGAGTTATATGGTACATACCTGCATTGTAACGCAAATTTTTCAATAAAGGATTGGTTTTACCGGCCTAAATGTATGTAATTGACTCATTTTACAACAATATTAACCAACTAGGGACTTCGCAGAAATGTACTGAAACCAATTGGTGGACTGCAGGGTAGCCAGGTCATCACGTCTGTCCGTTACACACGATTAAAGTTTAACACCGTTGTTGATTTTGCGAACAACACCATTCTAATAGTCAAATAATTAATACAACCGACATCAACACTAGGCATACATTCCCTAAGAAAACTAGGTTAATCACTTGGCGCACACATTGACGACCGGCTGGTACTAAACTCGATATCTGCATGAAGAACTTCCTCACGAACTCAAATTGATCCGTTCCCTTCAATGTGAGATCACGCTCCGCACGAAAATCTCCCCGTTGACCTGAATCTTTTCATTTTTGAAAGCCACTACGGTTATGCACCCGTGCACGACAAAGATTGATTTCATTTTTCACATAGGTAAGATTCTGTTTGGACCCTAGATCTGCCTAATTGTTATAAACGGAAGGATAGGTCAAAATCAATGTTTACGCCCTTTTGACTACTGAATCGTATTGTCATTATAATCCACCCTCGGATAACTCAGTATACAGGGTGTCCAACAAGCCCCCCTCCCCTCCCCCCACCTAAAATCGTCCAAATGGGAGTAAACAAAGATTTCTTCTGTTTAAAACTTCATAGTTTTTGCAAGGATCTCAGATATCATATTTGCACATCCAGCACAACTGTGGGAACATGCGCAAGTGACACTAACTTTTTTATTTTAAATGGGGAAATGGATTTTTTCATTGCAGACTCGGATTCTATCCAAAATTTCATGCGGTGTGTGGGGTATGATTTTCGACTAAATTTTGGACGCTGAATCCAATGAGACGGGTCCCGGAACGATCGGCACGCACTGGAAGAGGTTATGGGTCAAAATGGGTATCTATCTACCCATTTTGGATATGTGTTTTCGAGATTTCTGGTACCTAGGCGTGTGGGGTATCATTTTCCACTAACTTTTGGACGCTGAATCCAATGAGACGGGTTCCGGAACGATTACCGCCCACTAGAAGTGGTTATGGGTCAATCTGGGTATCTTTCTACCTATTCAGATACCCAGGTTTCTGAGATTTCTGATACCTAGGCTTGTAGGGTACCATTTTCCACTAATTTTTGGACGCTGAATCGATTGGACGAGTCGCCAAGCTCCTGGTACAAGGAATAACCAAGCCCAGGTGATAGAATTTGCACCTTTTTTGGCTGAGGTATCCACTGTCCAGGCGAGAAGTGTCAGGCAACACTGATTCGGGCGTTGAATGTGACGCACCTAAATAGAGAAATAGCCTTGTTGAGGTCATATATTATGAAAAATCTGATTTCGTGAAAGTAATGGCACGAGAGTGCATTCGGTTATCGTGTTCACGTAGTTCTGCACGTGTGGTAAACTCATATGTATTTTGCTCGGCGAATGAGAGTCGGAGAATGATTTGGCTCCAAGCAAGTTCGGTTTGATAGATAGGTATCGTCGTAGAAACGCTGAGATCGTTGAGATTCCTTGGGGGGCCCCTCTTGGAAAAAAAACAACGCGTGGGGCTATGCCAGAGCCTGGGCGCCCATTTGGCCCCCATCTGGGCTTGGGCCCGAAAGGGTTAAACCTGTTTTTTTGTCCGAACCTCCGCGGGTTCGTAACCGCCTTTTCTCAGTCCTGATACCATGTGAACGGGCTCCCAAACGACCAGCTCTTGAAATAGATCCAACTAACTAACCCGAAACGTCGAGCCAGGCTTCTAACCTAATCTACCTGCCGACCTCCTCTTGTGCTCATTTGAATGTCAGAGACAATCTACACTGTAAAATTACTGAGAGCCAATACGATACAACTAATATAACAAGAGCGGCTTGAAAAATCTGAGCGGATGTATCATATCACATTTGCGGATAGTTATCTACGAATTAAATATTCTGTTGATCATGCAAATCATTGTATTAACACATTTCGTGGCCCTCATAGAAGGCTTCGGCCTGGCCATGAGGGCATAAGTGGCCCTCGAACCTAGGTACTCTCTTCTGACGATTTGAATTTTTATGATCAAAATCATTCAAGGATGTAGTCAGCCAACGTCTGCCACTTAGTATTGAAATTTGCATCCTATTTGTCCTGTGAGGGCTGGAAATGTTGTTTTGTTCATCTTCTCTTATCAACAGTAGATTAATGGGTAGCGCAGGTAGCGGCAGTACCCCGAAGAAAAGAAAAAAAATCTGCAAATTCTTACACACGGGTTGGTTATTCCTCGAATGGGGGAAACAGTGGGTGCGGCGGGTCTCAGACCCATTCCAATCGATTCAGGGTCCAAAATTTAGTGGAAAATGATACTCCACACGCCTAGGTAGCAGAAATCCCAGAAACACATAATCAAATTGGGTAATAAATACCCAATTTGACCCGTAACTTCTTCCAGTGGGTGCCAATTGTTCTGGGACCCATTTTATTGGATTCAGCGTCCAAAATATAGTGGAAAATGACACCCCACTCGCCTAAATCACCCAAAATCTCGAAAATCCATTTTTCAAAAAACACATTTTGACCCCTACCCCCTCCAAATTTGGTCCGATCGGGCTGAAAAGTTTCGAGGACCCATCTCGGCTGGGAACAGACCCCTGACCCAAATTTCAGATTTTTAGAAAATTTTCTACTACCAAAAACGGCACGGACGATGGACAGCGTACGGCGGACGGACATCGACCTTTTTTGATCAGGACATCATGAAACGTCCAGAAAAAAATTTTGAGCCAAATCGGAGAGGTTGACCATTATCATGAAAACATAGGTTGATTATTCGAGGAATAACCAACCAAAAGGTGCAAAGAATAAAACGCTGCTAATTCTTCCACAGGGATTGGTTATTGCTCGGACCAGGAGCATGGAGACTCATTCAAATCGATTCGACGTCCAAAATTTAGTGGGAAATGATACCCCACACGCCTAGGTGCCAGAAATCTCGTAAAACCCACATTCGAAATAGGTAAATCGATACCCATCATGACCCGAAACCTCTTTCAGTAGGCTCCAATCATTCTGGGACTCGTCCCATTGGATGCATAATTGAAAAATATCCGATTCAGTGTCCAAAATTTAAATTTTTCTTGGCTAACCCGAGCTTCGTCCTACAGTGTAGAGAAGGGTCACCGTTCGTTCGTGATTATGTTCAGGATCGGAAGAGCAAACACCCTAGTGAAGGGCCTCTTATCGCTGACCGGTGGACGCCGTGTTTATCTAATCAGTTCACAAAAAAAAAAACATCGATGATAACGTAGAGGTCGGAAGAATCAACCGTCTCCGTTCTAAAAAAATCTTTTTCCTCAAAACACTCGCCTAACTTTTCATGAGATGTACAGGGTGTCCCACGAGTTATCCCTCACCCCTCCCCTCCAAAAATCGTCAATATAGGAGTGAACAGAATTGTTTTTCATTTTTAATCTTCGTATTGCAACCATGCGCAGGTGACACTAACTTCCATATCTTAAATGGGAACCCAAATATTGTATAGCAGATTCAGATTCTACCCAAAATTTTATGAAAATTTGAACCCCTAACCAAGCTAAAAGTAGCTAAAGCTTAGGTAAGGTTGTGATATCCTTGTTTAAATAGCGATTGATAGCGACAAATTATCTTCGGGACGTAATCTTGCAATTCAAAATGTGTAAGTACCTATTTCAAAGAATAAATTTTCGAGATTTTCGACGATCTAGGCGTGTGAGGTGCGATTTGAATTTCACGAGCTCGGCATGTGTGGTATCATTTTCCACTAAAGGTTGGACGCTGAATCTATTGGGATGATTCCTTTTGGTTGGTTATTCCTTGAATAGTCAACCTATGTTTTCATGATAATGGTCAACCTCTCCGATTCGGCTCAAAATTTTTTTCTGGACGTTTCATGATGTCCTGATCAAAAAAGGTCGATGTCCGTCCGCCGTACGCCGTCCATCGTCCGTGCCGTTTTTGGTAGTAGAAAATTTTCTAAAAATCTGAAATTTGGGTCAGGGGTCTGTTCCCGGCCGAGACGGGTCCTCGAAACTTTTCAGCCCGATCAGGACCAAATTTGGGGGGGGGGGGGGGTGTAGGGGTCAAAATGTGTTTTTTGAAAAATGAATTTTCGAGATTTTGGGCGATCTAGGCGAGTAGGGTCTCATTTTCCACTAAATTTTGGACGCTGAATCCAATGAAACGGGTCCCAGAACGATTGGCACCCACTGGAAGAAGTAATGGGTCAAATTGGGTATTTATTATCCATTTTGAATATGTGTTTTCGGGATTTCTGCTACCTAGGCGTGTGGGGTATAGTTTTACTAAAGTTTGGACGCTGAATCCAATAAAATGGGTCCCAGAACGATTGGCAACCACCGGAAGAAGTTATGGGTCAAAATGGGTATGTATCCACCCATTTTGTATGTGTCAGGATTTCTGGTGCCTAGGCGTGTGGGGTATCATTTTCCACTAGATTTTGGACCCTGAATCGATTGGAATGGGTCTGGGACCTGCCACACCCACTGTTTCCCCCATTCGAGGAATAACCAACCCGTGTGTAAGAATTTGCAGATTTTTCCCTCATAATCTTGCTCCAACGTGTAATCAACCATCTTGGAAGTATTTGCAGCGTTTTCAATAATGGTTTTACGATAACCGTTTGAGTGTCAGAATGAGTGGAAGTCAATTTTCGTTCCCACATTGTTTTTTGACTCAATCGGCCTGTGGAGCTCATCGACGGTTGCGTTAATTTCTAGACAGGTTGGATTATTATCATTGAATGGGCATGGGAATTCGTTTGTGTTTTCTTCCAGATATAGGGGGTCTAAGCGCATTTTGCCTTGAGCTACTATCGCGGTTCAATGACATTATATGACTCTCAAATGGACGTCACGAGTGGGTCTTGTTCAAATGACCCACTCAAATACGGTACGACCGTTAAAATCCTTGGACAGTTACAACTTTGCGTTAGTTGGAGCTATCAAAATAATTTTCATTGACGGTAATAACTTTGAGACTTGAATTGCTTTTCGTATGTTCGTCAGTCCATTAACTTCCACATTATCCGACAATTAATTTTATTTTCAATATCAGCTCACGACAATTTTTTGCCCCAGTGTAGTCAGTGTAATCACTAGCCAACATTAGTAAGAATTTCATCAAATTGAGGTAGATGAATAATAATAAGTTGGTGCAGTCCTGGTCACCCGTTAGTAAAAATTTGTATCAACAGAAATCGGTGAAATTATGCGGGAAAAATCAATGTTTTATAGTTTTTAACTATCCCAAGTTTGTTATGTATGAATCACCTATAAGAATTATTTTAGTTAATTTCAGAAATAACTAATAAAACGACCGGCGTCCTGGAAAAATCTGATGATATATGAAAAACTTCCACAATGGTTGATTGCTCCTTGGAGTATGAGTATGGGGAAAACAACGAGAGAGGACTTATTCCAATCGATTCAGTGTTCAAAAATCCGTTCAAATATTCGACAAAGGTATTTAGGTACTCATTTTAACCTATACCCAGACTTCTAGAGGACAATGTCAATTTGTGTTCGACATAAATCTGGCGAAAAAGAACGATAGTTATAGGAACTGCGGCCATCTGAAGTTGGGTTTTACCTGTAGGGTGTATTAGGCAAGACGACCTGCACCTGCCTACCAAAGTCAACATCGTCGTCAGCGCGTTGAATTACAGGTGTAATATTGTGGTTTTTTTTTTTTTTTTTTTTGGTAATCTCAAAGGAAAGTGAATGTTTTTTTTCTTCGTCAATGAAAAGTGATCTCCAGAGAGGAAGTTATCTGGAGCAAAAGAGATCCAAAGCAAAAGTGATCTGGTGCAAAAATTATCCAGAGCAAAAGCGATTCAGGGCAAAAGTGATCTGGAGCAAAAGTGAACCAGAGCAAAAGTGATCCAGAGAAAAAATGACACAGAGCAATAGTGATCCAGAGCAAATGTGATCTGGGGCAAAAGTGATCCAGAGAAAAAGTGATCCAGAGCAATAGTGATCTGGAGCAAAAGTGATCCTGATGTAAGCCCCCAGGCTTGCTGCCTCCAGAAGGCCAGAAGGGAGGGAGCATGCGCCAGGATGCGTGCGCAGCTCCTGCTCAGACATTGCATTTGGAGGGAGCTCCAGGGCTTCACTCATTGCCAAGGCGCCCAACCGGGCAGTCGTTGTTGAGGCGCCCCTCGGCCTTGGTGCTGAGGCGCCCAACATGTCAGAGTCATATATATTTTTGTAACCTGTCGTGCAAGTGCAACTCACTCAGTCCATCCTGGCTTTGTCCTGTGCTCGCTCTGAAGTGAACTCTGCTACCATGCTGAAGTCAACCAAAAGCTGTAATATTGTGTTCCCCATGCCATGAGATGATAAAGGACTCAAGTTAATTAAGCCTCGCTGTGTACCTTTGGGACAGTGTGCCCCCTCCCATTTTCCCTTCGACGTCGACGCCGTTTTCGTCAGCCGGTATCGTTGCGCTTGTTCATTAATTGTATTTCATGTATATCATCATTTCATGTATCATGTATTAATTGTATTTTATGCTCCACATGTTGTCTAATTTACTTTGTCGAATTACTTTGTCTTGTATCAATTCTAGCCTAGGTTGAGGCATATTCTCCTTTGCAACGTGTCCTTATTTTCAATTATAATTCATTTTGTATCAATGTATTTTATGCTCATCCTTGGTATCCCTAATTGCTCAGTCGTAAGTCTTGGACTTACATTGTGTAACCTCTCGCAAGGTCCATTCAAAAGCTCCGAAGAAACCCGAATTAAAATTATAACAGATTTTAATTCGAGAGAGGCTTACACTGAGCAAAGGTAATCTGGAGCAAAAGTGATGCAGGGCAAAAGTGATCTTGAGCAAAAGCGATCTTGAGCTAAAGCGATCTAGAGCAGTGGTGATCTGGTCTAAAGATGCTTCGAAACTATGGTGATCTGGAGCAGAAGTGATCCCAAGCAAATGTGATCTGGAGCAGAAATGATCCAGAGCCAAAGTGATCTAGAGCAAATGTGATCTGGAGCAAAGGTGATTTGGAACAAAAGTGATCCGGAGCAGAGGGTATATGATATTTGAGGGCGGTTTTTGGTTGATTATTCCTTAAAGAGTCAACCTATGATTTCAACCAACTTGTTTCCACAATCACTTCTCTACTTTTTTATTAGGTAAAGTAAATTAAATGTTTTGATTTGAAATGAATCACGGTCATTTGTCGCCAATATGTAATAGGGTAAATTTCAGCGCTAAGCATCGATCGTGTCGATACACTTCAACTCACGTAAACCCGTTAACATCTTCCGTTGAATGAACACATGCACGTCGATGTCGTAATGACATAGAACAGGTGAGGCTTTCGTATTCTCTCACCGTCGGATCGATTGTTCGGAAACCATCGAGAAGCGACCGTTTTCGATGTCTTTATTTTTCTGATCACGATAAAACAGTCCTCCCTAGTTTTCCTTGTGGGTATGTGAAGGATTGGAAGACATGGTGTAAATCAGTAGGTGTGGTCAATGAGGTAGTTTTAGAAAACAGAATGTAAAGAATGACCAAATAACTATTTATAGAATCCGATTTTTTTTTTTATTTTCACATCTTTATCTCACACAAACTTATAAACTCTGTGAGTTATGTCTGTTTTTTCGTACTTTTTGTAGTTGGATACATTCAGCGTGCATCTAACAGAAATTGGAGCGCCAGGGCTTCTGACTTTTATGTTGTAAAGACTTTTGTCGCTTCAGCTTAGTTTGGGTTATCGGTCTGCGACGTATTCATATAGAGTTCGACAATGGTTTCCATTAGAAAACACAAATACATACCTCGTTTTCCGTCAATATTGTACGAGTTCGAGCAAGAATTGCACAACAAAATTCAATGAATACTTTCCAGGATACTGCTAAACAGCGGAAACCTGCTAAAGGAGCATAAGGACTCATTCCAATCGATTCAGCGTCCAAAATTTAATGGAAAATGTTACCCCACACGTCTAGATCGCCGAAAATATCAAAAATCCATTTTGTTTAGATACATATTTTGACCCCTTACTCCCCCGGTCCGGTCGGGCTTCCTTGGAGCATGAGTATGGGAAAAACAGTGATAGTGGACTCATTTCAATCGATTAAGCGTTCAGAAATCCGTTTAACATTCGACAAAGGTATTTGGATACTTATTTTTAATCTAAACCCACTCCCAGTGGTCGCAAATCGGTCCGCAACCCATCCCTGAAGGAATCATACCGCAAATTCATCATAATTATATTCTTGTTCAGAAAAATGATCAACGTATTTTCAGTTACAAAATTTAGTAATAAGTTACGCTACAATTACAACCCTTCCCCACACAGCGTGGACTCTTTTGCCCTAAAATGTAGTTGCAAATCAATTTTGATAAAAATAAATTATACCCTACCTTATGAATCATCATTAAACCGTCACTTACGGCCGATATCGCCATTCCGCCCTACGGCTGGCGGAGAACTACCGCGAAATTGCGTTTCATAATTCATGGACGGAGGCGCCAATTAGGAAATGAAGATCCATCCACGGTACATTAACTTCTTCTCTCGAAGTCGTACACGAACCGCTGGCCTCTTCGCTCGATCCGCTATCTATCATCAAACTATTATCAGCATTAGCTCGAAAACCTCTTCGCTCCTCGGCGAACAGTTCTACTCTTTCAGACTCGTTTCATTACAGTGAATGATTCGGCATCGCTAGAAAAAAAAAAAAAAAAAAAAAAAATTACGCGACGGAATGTTTTAGAGGAGAGATTTTGGGGCCTGAAATTCAGAATAGTCGGATTTAGATCAACGTATGACATGCATGGGTACTCGATCTGACAACTATACAGTTCTCGAAATAGACCATTATGAGATTCAACAATTATTCTTGGAGGGAAACTGGCAAGGCAAATCCGAAAATGTCGAATATGGCTACAAATAACCCGAAAGGGTTATTATGACTTAGGTTATATGGGAGGGGGGGGGGACTTATTGTTTTCTTTTATTTTGTTATGAATCTGGATTGTTGGTTTAATATTATAGGCCAAAGGCCTTCTTTATTTGAGAGAAAAAGTATCAATGTGTATAATGAGGCGTGTTGGGTATCATTCTCGGCTAAATTTTAAACGCTGAATCCAATGAAACAGGTCCCGGAACGATTGGCACCCACCATTAGAGGTTATGGGTCATAATGGCTATCTGTCAACTTATTTTGAATATGGGGTTTTGAAATTTTCCGGCACCTAGGCTAGTGGGGTACTATTTTCCACTAATTTTTGGACGCTGAATCGATTAGTGTGTTTCTCCATGCTCCTGGTCCAAGGAATAACTAACCCCTGTGAAAGGATTTGCAGCGTTTCTTATTATTGGTAGAGGGTGTCAGCTGGAAAGCATTGTTTTTGCTATTATTTGTAATTTTATGGGAGAAAACAGTGAGTGAGGAGTGTCGTCGACGCATTCCAAAAATGTACCTCACAAGCTTAGATCGCCGAAAATCTGGAAAATCTTTTTTCGAAAAACATCAAAGTTGAGTTGCCGCTCTATGATTTAAATTACGTATATTCTAGCATCTCCTCAACAGGTACCTTAACATCATCAGACAGAACCATAAATACAAGTTATCGCCCATGTGCATGATGTAAAAATGGATTGAGAAAACCACGGGTTGGAAAAAAGGGTTACTGGGGAGCCCTCCACATGTCGTCACCGACGGTATGCAAATTCGTTTGGTAAGGGCCCGTTGAAATCCTTTGTCTCCTGGGTCCCTCTCAAACTTCTTTCTGTGGAAAAAAAATCTGCAAATTCTTACACACGGGTTGGTTATTCCTCGAATGGGGGAAACAGTGGGTGTGGCGGGTCCCAGACCCATTCCAATCGATTCAGGGTCCAAAATTTAGTGGAATATGATACCCCACACGCCTAGGCACCTGAAATCCTGACACATACAACATGGGTGGATACATACCCATTTTGACCCATAACTTCTTCCGGTGGGTGCCAATCGTTCTGGGACACACATCATTGAATTCAGCGTCCAAAATTTAGTGGAAAATGATACCCCACACGCCTAGGTAGCAGAAATCACGAAAACACATGATCAAATTGAGTAATAAATACCCAATTTCACCCATTACTTCTTCCAGTGGGTGCCAATCGTTCTGGGACCCATTTAATTGGATTTAGCGTCCAAAATTTAGTGGAAAATGACAACCCACTCGCCTAAATCACCCAAAATCTTGAAAATCCATTTTTCAAAAAACACATTTTGACCCCTACCCCCTCCAAATTTGGTCCGATCGGGCTGAAAAGTTTCGAGGACCCGTCTCGGCCGGGAACAGACCCCTGACCCAAATTTCAGATTTTTAGAAAATTTTCTACTACCAAAAACGGCGCAGACGATGGACGGCGTACGGCGGACAGACATTGACCTTTTTTGATCAGGACATCATGAAACGCCCAGAAAAAAATTTTGAGCCAAATCGGAGAGGTTGACCATTATCATGAAAACATAGGTTGATTATTCAAGGAATAACCAACCAAAAGGGTGCTGTAATTTTGAACTAAGGCATCTTCACTGCATCCCTCGGTGGCCAACTAAACCCGAGGTGACTTCCGCAGTTTTTGTTGAATATTTCTTTTGATCGTTGGAATTCGACGTTAGGCCGAAGTACAGTATGTGTAATAATTGTTACGTCCTCTTACTACCCACGAGGTTTAAGGTCAAAAGTACAGAAGACCATCATAAATAGGCTAATTATGCCAGAGATTTACAGATGGCAGTGTGAAGTTATTATAATTTTGTTGCTTCCTGGGATTAGGGTTAAAACGACATCAGTGCTCTCACTTTTGGAAATATTTCTGAGAATAAAGGGATTCTCAGGATCCTCGAGACCTTGTGAAACATATTTGGTGCTCGGCGGAGAAAGAGTTGAGGGCCGATGATATGCCGATGAAGATTTGAAGGGTGAAGGGAGTCCAAGGGAAGGGAGGAGGCACTCAGGGGCACACAGACGCACTGGGCGCAAGGAGGCGAGAGGAAGAACAAAAAAGAAAAAAATAAATAAAAATGGGAGGAAAAAGAAAAGAAAAAAAAAGATTTAAAAAAAAACGTGACTTGAGAGCTGCCTCTCCTTCCTCCGGTTCTTCCACACCACTCCTTATACCCCCATCAAGCCTGAACCGCCCAAACCGGTATACAGTCAAGGTCCCACCACTGAATTTCAATGAAGGAAAAATTACCACCGCTTATAAGTCCCTCACTATCCTCTACCTTCTGGCTGGCGATGGGAGGTGGCGGGGTCGGATGTTTTTCTTTTTAGGGCAAACTTAGATGAGAATCGCGCGTTCGTGAGTGATGCATTATTTTGTGTTCACATGAGGGTTTATCACATTCCACCCCCAAAAGCTCAGTAGTTGCTCTGTTCTCGAACAAAATATTAATAATTATTATTGCTTTGTTATTCGAGTTCCACTTCAACAAGTGACCTCGTCTGGGTGGTCGGTCCGCTGGCTATCTCTGTGACTAAAGTTTTCAAAATTTGTAGAAACTATTTCTCCTAATGGTCAGGCTCCTCAAAAATCCATAAAACAGGCGCCAAAGATAATACGCTTCGAATTCTTTCACAACGGTTGGTTATTCCTCGAACCAGGCGCATGGAGACTCATTCCGATTGATTCATTGTCAAAAATTTAGTGGAAAATGATACCCAACACGCCTAGATACCTGAAATCTCGAAAACCCACTTTCGAAATAGGCAGATAGATACCCATTTTGACCCAAAACCCCTTCCAGTGGACGCCAATCGTTTCGGGACCCGTCTCATTGGATTCAGCCGAATATAATACCCTACACCCAAGATCGTCGATAATCTCGAAAATTCATTTTTTGAAAAACCCATTTTGATCCCTACCTTCCCAAATTTGGTCCGATCTGGCTGAAAAGTTTCGAGGGTCCAACTAGAGCCAAAAACGGCAGCCCATATCCTACTTCCGTCTGCAGTAACCAGGCTGATAAGGGTCTTAACGGACTTCATGCGCAGAAGTTTTACGAAGCGCATCAAATGCGCTTTTGGTTCAGGCGACAGACGGACACTATAAATCTTGAATAAACACAGTTTGGAACGTGAAAAGATCATGAACTTTAAGGATTTGGTTAGAACAAGGTTACCTATTGCTATGTTACACAAGAAATGTACCCATACTTGAGGCGTTTGCTATCAAAACCAGCTCATTCCATATTTTTCTGAAATTCACTTTTTTGCATATTTTGAAGGTTTAGAGGGTCCTTCATAACCTGATGAAGGGATATAGCTCAAATCCACCTCATTCCAACCCAAAACTATATGAAAAGGTTTGGCCTCTGGATCAAAACCAGCTCATTCCAAGCTTTTGCCACCTCCCACCAGGAGCGCTTACTTCATAGCGCTATTTCATCAATTACAATATCATTCAATTTTATTTACAATGTTATTTTTCTTTGATAAATATTAATAAAAAACATTCTGTTCCATTTGGCGTTGCAATTTATGACCTTTTTCACATTGTACCAAAGTTTATGTCTCAACTGTGAAATTTCAGATCATTTGAAAAATTTTAGTGGGTGTCATTTTATTTAAAACTCGTAAAGACACAAATATTAACTGGTAAACTGGAAAAACCCAATTTCACACAACTTAATTTAACAAAAAAATTGAAAAAAGCATGAAAAATGTGTGGTTTTGCGTGTTTTTGCATCAAAATCAGCTCATTCCAACCTAATTAGTGTAATTACGCCCAAGGTAATTAACCTGTAATGAAAATGAAAAACTAATCAAATTCTAGGCGGTTATACCTACAATTAAAAATTTAAAAAAAAAATTTAGCTTTAGAACTCTGGACGTGAGAAGTTTTTTGTGTCTCCTGTAAAATTTCCAAAAATGGAATGAGCTGGTTTTGATAGCAAACGCCTCACTTACAAACTGGGCGATCCCTGAGGAGAGAAAGCCAGAATGTATATAATAGCATATTTACTGAAATTATTTGGGTTTCGTATAGCTTTTGACGATGTAGCGACATTTCCAAAACGTGCAAAAGCGATGCCTTATAATCTTGGTGATGAACGACTTCCCTGCGTTATGCGGGTTGGAATATAAGTTGGAACGACGGAGCATTGGCCGTGGATGCACATGGCGGACTACTCACAATTGCGGGCTTCCAGGGCTGGGACGGAAAAAAATGGCGAATTCAGAGGGTGGACGCCCCCGAAACACCGAAAAAAAGGGTCGCCCACGGCCACGTCCCTCGTTGCTGCCCTATTTACTTCGAGTTTCTTCCGCGCCCCGCTCGTCCATCGAAAAGTGATGGCAGGGAAATGGAAGGCTTCCCTTCTGCTCGTCAACGTCTTCGTCAAAATGCGATGCACGTCCGCGGCTTCGAACCAACGAAAAAGGATAGCGCTCCGCGGCTTCCTCTGAATAGTTGCTTGCTGTAATGCAGATAGCGTCGAGAGTTTATTTTTGATTACGTTGCTGCTACAAAGAGATAGCCCTATGTCATCGACAAGATACCACAAGAGTGTTGAAGTTGTTTACTCTGGAGGGCGGCCTTCGCTGCAGAAAACTGTCTCACAGACAAATTCTATCCTTTCATCTCAAAGCACTTTTATTCTAAACTAGCATCGTCATTTCAAGGATAGAAATCCTTTCTGCCACTCTACCCGTCTTCATATCATATACATCTGTTGGTAAGAACGCTTATTCACCTATCAGATTAGGATCCCGACAGCTTCTTTGTTGTTCGCCTTGGCTTAAACAGGAAAATTTTGAAACTTTTATAGGTACCTTTTTAATTTCAATTTCGTAACCGTCTGCCACCAAGAGGGAATTTACAAACTGCAAAGACAATATTTCGAAGAAAAATACTCTCAGTGTCAAACATTCTTATGTTGAACATGTACATTTTGGGCACCTAGGTGTCTGGAGTATCATTTTTCGCTAAATTATGGACGCTGAATCAATTGGAATGAGTCCCAATGCTCCTGGTCCAAGGAATAACCAACCCCTGTGAGAGAATTTGCAGCGCTTTGTCCCCTTTCGCGAAGCCGTTGAACATCACTCGAAAATTTTACCGCGTCCATTTGGTGGATAGAACTCTCACAAATGTATGGAAATGAAAATAAAATGGATATCTCATCTAGTTTTTGAGAAAATGATTCCGAACGATCAAAGAGCAAGACACCACAAAAGAGCCATTTGAAGAGAAACGGGTGGATTGCGACCCATTCGCTCCCGTTTAGACTCTCGGACTATTTATTTTACTAAAAAAGAAATTAGAAATCTTACTTTTTGCCCCAAAAAGAAAAAGATGAAGGCAAGGTTTTTATACTGTTGGTTAACGTTAGTTTTGAGATGTGACTTTGTTTTCACTCCGATTCAATCTCTCTCTTGCTGCCTCCTTGCAAGCATGCTCTGATCGCAATGTCTGAAATCATTCGGCAAAAAAAAAAATGTTTTGCATGAGAAAATGAGTTCTCGACAGCACCGAGGCTACGCTATGTAAAGCACCGCAGCTGTAGAGTGCCGTGGATATGCTATTTTCATATGTGAATTACAATTTTTTTGGTTAATTTTTTTAATGAATAATCGACCTACGTTATTTATTCCGATCCCCTATAATAATATTTGTTCACTCAAAGAGACGTTGAACACTAATTTATCTGTATGAATCTGCCACTTTCAGTGATATATACTATTAAGAACACTGATAACAATGATATATCGACCTTATTGGTTTTGTTCCTGCTAAATGTTCACAATTCACAAATATCGCTCGAAAAAATAATGATACTTTTCTGACAAAAAATAAAACTATTAGAAAATGTCATTAATTTTATATATTATTATTAAAAAAAAAATAGGGGGTAAATTGAAGAGATTGACAGCGTGAAAACATAGGTTGATTATTCAAGGAGTTACCCACCAAAAGTCAATCCTACCCGTTTCCTTGAAAATTTAAAAGTGTTTTCTCCCCTTAATAAATTTAAATTATTCGTAAATATTTGGCAGGTATCAACAGGCAACTCGAAGTTGAGTCACTGCAAGGTAGACAGGTACTTCTCGTATGTAACGACTGTACGATTAGACGCTCTCGGTCCCTCCCCATTGGTACCACACTCGGACCATTTCACCGATCGTATCTCACATTCGAAAATAGAAAACGTCAATTATTAATAGACGGTCTGGTGAAACACCTTCATTTCAACGTTCTGCTCTCTTTATTGGAAACACAAGCTCTAATTGCGGCCATTTAGATAGACGGAGGCCGATAATTCGGAAAATCGGTCGGCCATTTGAGGACCGTTCACCGGGCACGGAATGAGTTTATTGACAAAACCTTTCTCCTATGGAACCGAACGAGTTGACGAAATTAGGACACTGTCGAGACGTGATGACGAGCGTCGTGTTCTACAGTTCGATAGTTGTGTTGAATTGTATTACCGTGTGTTTACATATTTGAGTCTTCTCCGCATTCGCTATCGCTACGAGGGGTGATGGGGATGGCAGTTTTTGGCTCTTCTAAAAGACTAATGACTTGCATAAACTATTTTATTTTCCTGCAAAAAGTCAATCTCCCCCATTCATCCCAAAAAAAAATTTGTTTTGGCGTTTCAAGACGTCTAGATTAGAAAAAATCTTTCACTGGGGTTGGTTGTTCCTCGGACCAGGCACATGGAGACTTATTCCAATCGATTCAGCGTCCAAAAATTAGTAGAAAACGATACCCGACACGCCGAAGTAACCGAAAAGGTCGAACATGGGGAAAATGGGGGAAACGGTGGGTGTGGCGGGTACCAGAACAGGGGTCAAAATGTGTTTTTCAAAAAATGGATTATCAGGATTTTGGGCAATTTAGGCGTAGGGGTACCATTTTCCATTAAATTTTGGACACGATTGGTACCCACCGAAAGAGGTTATGGGTCAAAACCGGACCGAATTCGGGAAGGTAGGGATCAAAATGGGTTTTTCAAAAAATGAATTTTCGAGATTATCGACGATCTAGGGGTGTAGGGTATAATATTTGGCTAAATTTCGGCTGAATCCAATGAGACGGGTCCCGAAACGATTATTAAATTTTGGGCGCTGAATCGATTGGAATGAATTTCCATGCTCCTGGTTCAAGGACTAACAACCTGTAAAAGAATTTGCAGCGTTTTTAATATTAAGGACAAACAATTCAAAGACCTCGCACTCCGAGCGAGAGACATAGTATAGTCGACCGACAATTTCTAACTTTCAGAAATTTCATGTATAAGAATGCATCATTTCAACATTCAAGAGTTAAGAAACATGTTTGACACACGCGATATGAACGCTTGCTCTCGTAATAATCGAAGCTTCCAATAGTTTTCAAGATAATAGGCATCCTAGTAGATCGAATATCTGTAGACCACCGGAATCGATATATTTCACATGTTTCCAAATCGATATCCTCCATTTTGCTTTTAAACATTACTTGCCCAAGACCCCTGAATAACACAATCATCGCTATTTTTAGTGCAATCGCAATCTTTTTCTTTAATCGATGAATTTTCACTCTTTCAGCTACAGTTTTTCAAAGCACTTTTTCTTGAGGTATCTTTTTGCGAGCACGATATAATCGCGACCGCTCTGCACTTGTTAAAACCACTTTGTTTTCGATTCGATATATGAATTCACAACGACAGCGACAATGACAATGCTATTTTGTTATTGAGAAGTAATATTGCTTTGGCGCATGCGCAGTTTCGGCCGTGACGATTTTTTGTTACATTCTACAAACTTTTAGTCTGATTTTGCTGGATTTTGACGCATGCGCAGTTTCCGCCATGACGATTTTTTGTTACATTTTACTCTTTTTGCCTCGCTTATTGTAGTCTGTCGACTACACAAACCGTTTATATGAACTTGACTCCTTTGAAATGAAACCAACCAAAAATCGTCACCTTCGCCCAAGTTGACAGATATCAACGATGAACAATGAATTCGGTCGTTAGTTTACGTGTTGAATTCGTTCAACCCCAAACTTACTTCGGTCCTCACGAAGGGACTCCACCTTCCAGATGGACTGCGTTTCAAGTTTTACTCGTTTTCTTCTTTCCAAAGGGAAAGAAAAATTAGACGTTAAAAACTGACCACTGGCCAGTGGGCCTCCGTTATAATAGTCCCTTCATTGCGGCTAACGTGAAACTTCATTTCATGTAAATGCGGCTAACCTCCGAAAATTTGAATACCATCTGGCCGAGACGTTTTCCTAAAACGCCGTTGGGTAACTTCCAGGGAGATGATGTTCCTTGTCAAAAGATTATTTAGACCGGTAGAAAAAAAGTGCCCGAGGGCATCAAAAGCTCATGTAAGTTTGATGTATGGAACTTGTTCTGTTCTTGTATTTTCAAAGATCGTGGAAAATACTTGATAATATATGTCATAATTACGAGAACGAGATGTGAGGCAGGAGATTGAATATGCAGAAAATTACTCGGCCAAGCTCTATTTAAATTATAATGAGATAACGGAGTAGTGAGGAGATGGGAGCAGGCAGGTATGAGTGTTTGTGAAGTGAAACACATTTATAGTTGATACTCATACTTGAACTATACACAATTGTAGGTTGATTATTCAAGGAATAACCAACCGAAAACCCAAATGTCCGTGTCCATGCCGTTTTTGGTAGTAGAAGACCTCCTAAAAACCTAAAATGCTGATCAACGACCTCTTTCCAGCTTGGTCCTCGACAATTTTCAATCCGATCGGACCAAATTTGGGTGGAGTAGGGTCGAAATGTGTTTTAAAACTGGGTTTTCGGGAAATTTTCAGAAATAGTCATGTGGGGTATCATTTTCGGGTATTTTTTCTAAATTTTGGACGCTGAAACGATTGAAATGAGTCCGGAACACCCCCAACTCACTGTTTTCCCCACTGTCTTGCCTGATTTATCCTTTATATCGGGCTGGAGACAAATAATTCAGCCACCTAATCCCAATGCGCCTCTTCTAAATTTTCAATTGGCTCAAATTTTCTTCAAATACTCACAAAATTATTACGTTAATAACTCGAGCCGAAGAATGAAATAACGAAGTTTGTTGATATTCCAAACATCTGCTGGTTTTATGGCCCTCAGTGGCCCTTTCCTGGCTGTGGCTGTCTCTCTGCTTGCCTTGCTTTAGATACAGGATTTAGGAAAGTAAAAAGTACATTTAATGTACATTTTCGAGGTTTTGGGAGGCCTTGTAACTTAGTTTGTTTTTCATTTTCATTCAAAACACATTAAATTGTATCGTTTCCCCACAAAATTTGTAGTCAGAATCAGTTGAAATGCGATGTTCCGAAACAATTGTTTCGTACCTCGGGTATTTCAGGTCGAGGTATGAATACGTGGTCGTATGTTGTCCGTATATGCATGTAGGTGTGAAACATTAATGGTGTTCTCCTTCATTTTATCAACACTTGCTATGCTTAGAATCCCAAATGTTATCCCTTGAACAGGAAAACCATTAATCGTGTCAGTCCGTAGATATACTCGTATCTCCCTCCTCTAACTTGAGTATACACGCGGAAGTGTTTTTGTAACATTCTTGACATACTCAGATTGTGTTATGAGCTTCAACTATGAAGTTTGTCAAATTCTTTCTAGACAAAATGAGGTTACGAAGGGTTTATACGATGAAGGAAGGAAGCCATGAATGATTACAGAACTGCAGAGTGACCCTGTTGGTTGATTATTCCATGAATAATGAACCTATGTCTTCATGGAAAAAGTCAATCTCTCCGATTCGGCCCCAAAATATTTTTCCGGGCGTTTCAAGGTTTCTAGATGAAACGCTGCAAATTGTGAAAGTATTTTTCTAATTAATTTTCCGCAAATTGAAAACGCTTGAAAAATCTTCATATTGCATGAGGAAGATGGACATTTTCTCTTCACTTCAATGGTAGATTGAAATGTGCATTTCTGTTCGTTATCAGGGGAGGTACAGGAAAACTAGGCTCTAAAAATAGTCTGAGAAGAGCATTGTGACAGAAATGAGCTGTTGAATTGATCGTCGCCTTGTAGCCAACGGTTTAGACGTTAAAAACAATTTCTCATCACTTCCTGCAATGAAACAAATTTGCTTTACCTAATTTTCTTTCTTGTTCGTATTGGTTTATGGGCGTTAATAAATAGAGAAGCCCGAAAGTCATCCAAGTTCTCTTTTAACATTTGGTAATCAGCGATGGGCCTGTAAAGAGGCTGCTATGTTATTTATCTGGCAAGTCTTCACTCGGTTTATAGATAGAAAGCACAATAAAGTACTTTTAAATGTCGTCTAATGTCAAATTCGATGCGGAACAGCATTCAAAGCAGCCACTAGTTAGATAAGTAATATTGTCGTAGAATATCCTAACATTCGTCTCTTCCTGCGAGAGAAGGGCGTGTGGCATCGCATGTTCGTTACGTAACGATCTCCTCGGTTTCTAACTAACTTACCTCGGAATAAGCTCTCATCATAAGCTAACTGACACGTCGAGATACGATCAATTCATTCTCACTCAACTCTTAGCATTCCGTGATTAATTATTGTTGAGTTACTGTAAGAATAACCGTGAAGATTTATAAGGAAACCGCTGCAAAGTTTCCACAATGGTTGATTATTCCTTGGCTCAAGATTGTGGGGAAGAATAGTGGGGTGTTTCGGACTCATTCCTATCAATTCAGCGTCCAAAATATAGTGGAAAATGATACACCACACGCCCAAGTACCCAAAAATAAACCGAAATGAACATGTAGGTGGTAATTTTGGCCCATACCCTTCTCCAGTGAGCACCTATCGGTCTGGGTCCAATCTCAATGGATTCAGTGCCAAATTTTAGTGGGAAAAGATACCCCACTTGCCTCAATTGTCGAAAATCTCGAAAATGCATTTTTTCGAAATACACGTTTTGACCCCTATCCAAGGGGAGTGAAAGTTGGAAATAATTTTCATCCCGATCGGACCAAAATAGGAAGGGAAGGAGGGTAGGGGTCAAAATTTGTTTTTCAAAAATGGATTTTTAGGATTTTTGGCGTGTTTGGTATCATTTTTCACTAAATCTTGGACGCTGAATCCAATGAGATGGGTCCCGGAACGATTAGCGCCCACCGGAAGAGGTTTTTCGTCAAACCAACCCCTGTGAAAGAATTTGAAGAGTTTTCAGGTAGCATGGGCGGGCTTGTACCATCCAAATATGGAAAGTCACCATATCAAAAATATCCGTAACGAGATGTTTTATGGTGTTTATTTCGTTAAATACGGTTTTAGTATTCCAAATATGGATGACGTTCACACACTCTTTAGCGTACGAGTACGACATTCATTATCTCGATTCCGGTTATGACTAGATTGATCCATTTCCGATTGCGCTTTGCCACAGTGGATAGCAGAAACTTACAAAGGGCCATTCACCCTAAGCTCATACGATTCCTGAAAATTCCATTAATATTGAAGCACTTTTGGCGGCGACAAGGAAAAGTGATCAAGCAGACCGAAAAAAAATCGCATCCCCCTTCCCTCCCTCAGTAAGGCCCTTAATTATTGTTATTATTTATTTTTTTAATTAATTAATTTATTTTTTCTAATCTTTTTTGTTTTGTTTTGCGATGTTCACACACCACGTTCCTGAATGATTGAGAACTCTCTCATTTCAGCTATGTCTGAAAACATTAACTGAATTATAGCAGTGTAACGATTTATGTTCTTTGTAAATAATTTATTACAATTGTTCACTCGAATACACTGTCCTCATCCACACACTTACACAATCACAAGGCACAATACACTATATTTGGACTCCAAACTGAACTGAACTGTGCAGCGTTCCTCGGTCCCTTTTTATGCTTGCTCCCTTGGCCAAGAACCTTCTCGAGTCTTCCCTGGTTCTGTTGTCTTGAGCAGGCAGGATCTCTCCAGCCAATTTGATACGACGCACAAATGTTCGAGAGTGACCCTTAGCCCTCCACATATCGTTGACCTTGTAATGCAGGTCACCCAGGAGACTGGTGCAAGTGTAATCTTGCAACAGTAGATTAGAGGGGTGTAGATTCTGGGGTGCTGCAGGTACCACTGGTATCCCTGAAACAATGAATAAAATCTGAAAGGTTGAATTTGGGAACGTTCGACAAATTTGATTGAAAAACATCAATGATTCTCCATAGTAGGTTCAAATCAGAAATTGATCAATGAATACAGCAAAAGAATTTCTATTCTCATTACCTATTTTCATCTCCTTTAATCATATATTTTTTACCTTATTTACCTATTCTCAATTTCATTGTTTTTTACCAACTTAATTTTGGTTTTTGGGAACAGGAGACCTGCCTAGGTTACCGGTGCCAAATTTTGTGCTCTTGTATAATAGTAGTTCCAAGGGTGCTTCCTGTTTCTATTGTTGGGTGGTAGGGGCGTCTGGGAGGAATTAACAGGCCTTCCTGTAGGCAAATCCTGGATACTGGCTACTTTCTTGGGCATTTTTGGTTTTTTAACTCATGTTTGATGACTAATATATCGTAATAACGCTGTACAATTACCTTTTGCTAATAGTTTGCCATGAACTGACTACTTTTCTGTCTTGTTTAATGTGAATTAGTGGTACACTCGATTTCAGAGCCATGGTACGCTTCTGGTAAATACTCATATCGAATAAATTCTTGGATCAGGCTAAATAATTAACCATGTAATTTCACCTCGCCCGGAAAGAGCGTTTTCCAGAACATTCGGTTTATCAAAAAGTAATAAGACTAGAATCGTTGTTTGGAGCTGGAAACAAGCGAGTTTCACAGCCTAATCGATTCCCATTCGGTTCAGTCCCCTCGCAAGAGCATTCGCCGAATACTTTTCGGCCTAAACAAGGTGCTAGGATCCTCAACCGCGGACCATTTGGTCAGAGATATTTTTATCGATGAAATTGGCCGAAATTATTGTCATTACAACCTTCCATAGACTTCCCTGATAGGGATGGGATATTGACCCAAGTTGTGGTTCATGCGTGTAGCCGATTTCCGCCGTTTTCGCATGGCCTAGCTGTTGGTAGAATAATATGACATTCTACAACAGAAAAGTGGGAAATGGAGACGAATTTTTCATTCGGCTGAAGATACCTGAAAAAGACTCCCTTAGACCTGGCAGCCGCCGCTGCAGGGGGAGTGTTACGTTGGAAAATGAGTTCATTCTTCTACGTTCATTGTGTTCATTATTTTGGTTGGTTATTCCTTGAATAATCAACCTATGTTTCATGCAAAAAGTAAATGGGCGTTTTAAGGTGTCTAGATTGATCAAATCAAGCAAATTTCCGTCCGCCGTCCACGCCGATTTTGGTAGTAAGAAATTTTCTGAAAATCTGAAATTCGGGTCAGGGACCGAAATTCCGGTTATAGTTGATCCCTGAAACTTTCCAGCTCGATCGGACTCCATTTAGGGCGGGTAGGGGTGAAAATGTGTATTCAAAAATGGATTTTTGAGAGTTTTGGCGATCTAGGCGTGCGGGGTATAATTTTCCACTAAATTGTGGATGCTGAATCGATTGAAATGTGTCTCCATGTTGCTGGTCCGATGAATAATCAACCCCTGTGAAAGAATTTGCGGCGTTTTTCTTCCTCGTCAAGCGATAACGTTCATTTTGAATCACCGACCTCTTCCATCATGGCTCTACCTTCCTTTTGTTGAATGTTACGTTTCATTTATTTCTGCCATCCTTCAAATTAATGACTAAAACCCCTCAATTTGATATGGAAAACATCCTATTTGATGTGTAAAAAAACTCCAAACTGATGCGTAAAATCTCAAATTTGACGTGCATATGCTTCGTATACAAAAATATGACGTACCGATCTATACAAGAATTTTAAAAAATTATCAGTGGAAGAGTAAGGGTGTCCAGATTCAAAAAAGAAAAAAGTTGAAACCATAAAACTTCATATTTTTCTTTGTTGTCTCTTATAGTGTTATTTGTTTTGGGTCATTTTTCAATTTATTTAACGACTCTCAAAGCGTGCCGTTCGGGCTCGTAAAGCTAAATATTGGGCACTTGAGTAGTTTAGAGCTCGTCGATTTTTCCCTATTAATGTTTTGGTTTATTTTTTCGTCTGACCGTGGTGATGATTACCTATTACTTTTTTTAGGGCGCTTCACACATTGCTGGTCACGAACTTCGTTGAAGAATTAGAGCTAATAAATTAAAAATATAAACTAAGCAGTATCCAGACTAGTTTTATTTAATTATTATTGTTATATTATTTATGTTTATCTCGTTATATTTTTAT
Source organism: Cyrtorhinus lividipennis (assembly GCA_019603395.1). Classification (NCBI taxonomy): domain Eukaryota; kingdom Metazoa; phylum Arthropoda; class Insecta; order Hemiptera; family Miridae; genus Cyrtorhinus; species Cyrtorhinus lividipennis. The sequence continues at coordinate 13,590,258 of CM034008.1, forward strand.
AATATTTCAAAATATCTTATCATTCCTGGTTTCTAGGTTTTCTCGACAAATCCTCCTGACGTTAGCGAATCATGTTCAATCATGTTCGCCAGTGTCACCCTGTCGAATACCTCGTTCTGAGTCAGATGAGACCTTACCTCGCTTAGTAGCAATACAGAAAAAAAAACCCTTCTAAACGTGACGAAACTATTTTTACTGGACCCTGACCTTATTCTAAAAGTTGCGTTTTATTGGCAATGGTTCACAAAGCCGGTTATTCTGACTGAGGCTATTTTCCACTCGCGTATGCGGGCTCGATCACTTCCTCGAACGGTACGATTAGAAGTTCGAATGCTGAGACAATCAGCAGTCTTCGGTCAAGCCATAATGAATGAATAACGTGATTATATGATTTATTGCAGGTAACAAACAAAATGTATGGAGGACGAATTATGGCTCGCTATAGTAAGTGATCGTCAGTTCCGTTCAATAGCAATAAAAACCCTGCAAATTCTTACACATGGGTTGGTTATTCCTCGAATGGGGGAAACAGTGGGTGTGGCGGGTCCCAGACCCATTCCAATCGATTCAAGGTCCAAAATTTAGTGCAATATGATACCCCACACGCCTAGGCACCAGAAATCCTGACAAATACAAAATGGGTGGATACGTACCCATTTTGACCCATAACTTCTTCCGGTGGGTGCCAATCGTTCTGGGACACACATCATTGAATTCAGCGTCCAAAATTTAGTGAAAATGATACCCCACACGCCTAGGTGCCAGAAATCCCGAAAACACATATTCAAAATGGGTAATAAATACCCATTTTGACCCGAAACATCTTCCAGTGGGTTTCAATCGTTCCGGGACCCGTCTCATTGGATTCGGCGTCCAAAATTTAGTCGAAAATGATACCCCATACGACCGGATGTCCAAAATCTCGAAAATCCATATTTCGGAATACACATTTGGCCCCCTCCCCCCTCCAATTTTGTTGTATGCGTTTCGAAAAATGGATTTTCGCAATACATTTTTGACGATGAATCCAATGAAACGGGTCCCGGAACGATTGGCACCCACCGGAAGAGGTTATGGATCAAAATGGGTATTTATCTACCCATTTTGAACCTGGTTTTCTGAAATTTCTGGTACCTAGGCGTGTGGGGTATCATTTCGACCAAATTATGGACCCTGAATCGATTGAAGCGAGTCTCCATGCTACAGGTCCAAGTAATAATCAACCCCTGTGAGAAACTATGCAGCGTTTTTTGATTTTTGTTGCTAATGAATGGAACTTCCGCTGACGATCACTTACCATAGCGTGCCATATTTTGTCCTCCATAGATTTTCCTTCCTTGTCATTTCGAATCACCCCCCTCTTCCATCATCTCTCATATCTTCTTCGTGGGCCGTTCGAGTTACTTAATCATCTTATCTTTCGACAACCTGTTGTCGAATTCATCAAATGCTTATTTTAGCTACGATCAGACATTTGCAAGGAATTTCTGGCCATTAAACGATATTTTCGGGTAAATTTGGTTAGTTTTTTATTTAACCCCAATGTACGTACTGGAATACACGCATTCTGTCCGCCTCAATACCTTATCAATCGATAAATTAACTGAAAAATGAAAATTGTGGTCACTGAAGGTGTCACTATCAGTTAAAATGGTGAAATTCGAAAGCACAACATGATCCATAGGTGGTATATGGTTATGGAAAAGTCTCATAGAATGATTCCTTGATTATATGATTATATTCTATTCAGTAGTATGTTTTATGTAATATAATAATTAATTGCATAAGGAGATACTGTATTCAATAAGCTATACATGAGAAATCAAAATCAGATATTTCCTTCAAAGCCAACTGGTGACACATTACGTCCCTGAACTTATTGAAATTTCTTCACAGTTACAATTTAAATGATAGGGAGGAATGAATTTGGGAAAAAATCCGGTAAAAACGCTCAAAATATTACCTCAAAACACGTTCCTTTATGAAAATTAAACATTTTTCTGGCAGCTTTTTGAACGCCTTTCATTGTTTTACGGCCGTCAGATTCATTTTTTTCCTTGCTATTCACTTTTTGTTGTGTTGAATAATTATTCTCCTTTCACTATATGAGGCAGACACGTTCTGGAAGGAGTGGGCAGATATCAAGTTACGTAGATTTGCAATCGTGTTTGTAACTGCTTGCACAATAGTTGAACCAAACGCAATAACTGATCACAGACCTTGATTAACTATTTTGTGGAAAAGAGATAAGAGTTTTGATAATGGTAACTCATACTGAACATTTTTACGTGTTTTTGGATGTCACGACATTTTCCAAACAATGATTCACTCGCAGAAATATTACAGACCCTCGAATAGTAAGTGTTTTACAGTTTTTACAGTTAGCATAACCTTTTCTCTAAACATACACGCATGGGTATCAGTAAAATCAAAATATTAAACACATAAATTAATTTAAAAAAATTGGTAAAACAATCATCAACGATGGTGTAGTCAGAATCAGCCTCTGAAGTTTGAAAAATAGATAATAATAATAAATAATAAATAAATATCATGAAAAACTCTGAACGCCGGTTATCCTAATTAATTGGGACCGGGATCGATTTGGATAATTGGACATAATAATCCAAAATGATGATGGAATTAATGATTTTGCGTCCCCACAAAACTCGTTTTTCTTGAAAAATTACCTGGTTTTAATTTTAGTTGATTATTCCTTCAATAATCATCGTATTTTTGGTTATCTATCTAACTAATTTTAAAGGGGTTTTCGAGATATCTGGTATTTAGGCGTGTGGGGTATCATTTTCCGCTCAATTTCGGACGCTGAATCGATTGGAATGAGTCTCCTGGTCTGAGGAATAAACAACCCCTGTGTAAGAATTTGCAGCGGTTTGGTTGGTTAATTCTTGAATAATCAACCTTTGTTTTCATACAGAAAGTTAATCTTTCCGATTCAGGCCAAAAATATTTTTTCCTGGGCTTTTCTGGGTGCCTAGCTCGAAATGAGCATAAATTTGAGTCAGGGGTGCAGTACTGGCTCTAGTTGGTCCTGGGTAGGGGTCAAAATGTGTATTTTGAAAAATGTATTTTCAATATTTTCAGCGATCTAGGCATGTGGGGTATCAAATTTGTAAAAATGTTACTGCTTTTGGTTGGTTATTCCTTGAATCGTGAATTTGGGTGAGGTAGGAGGAATGTGTATTTTGAAAAACGGATTGTCGAGATTTTTGACGGCTTAGCCATGTGGGGTATCATTATCGACTAAATTTGGGACACTGAATCCAATAAGACGGGTCACGGAACGATTGGTGCCCACCGGAAGAGGTTATGGGTCAAAATGGGTATCTATCTACCCATTTCAAGAGTGGGTTTTTGAGATTTCTGGTACATAGGCTTGTGGGGTATCATTTTCCACTAAATTTGGGACACTGAATCCAATGAGATGAGTCTTAGAACGATTGGTGCCCACTGGAAAAGGTTATGAGTCAGAATGGCTTCCATCTACCAATTTCGGATGTGGATTTTCGATATTTCTGGTACCTAGACGTGAGGGGTTATCATTTCCTACTAAATCTTGGACGCTCAATCGATTTGAATGATCCCCTACGCTCTTGGTAAGAGGAATAACCAACCTCTGTCATACGATTTGCAGCGTTTTTATATTATGCTAAGGACCGATACGCCAGATTCAGTTAATCGACTTTCGGATAATTGGCGTTCTACTGTACTAACTATTGATGACGAAGGCCCATAAGACTGGCTTTGAATATTTTTCAGTTTATGAATTCCATTTTTTAGGGGTTTCATGGTATAATAGAGGTATGAGTCTCCCTAGAGTGAGACGTTTGGAAATTTTTCTCAACTTCATCCCGATCCTAGGTACCCAGAGATGACGTTTGATACTGTTAAAACATGCACATAGGGACTTTTTCCCAGGAATCATAATTTAAAATCTGGTTTGGATCTCATTGGATCTTTAAGTAATGTCAAATTATTTTCGAATGCAGTTGTAACTTTGCCACAATATTATGTCGTCAAGCGCGCTAAACTGGGAACTCCTTGTTGTACGGTCCATGTTACCATAAACAACAAATAAATGTTTTGATGATGATGATGATGATTGAGCTGTTAATTAAGTACCCACTTGTTCGCGAATTATTTCTACAAACTCATGAAACGCTTTTCCTTGTTTTTTATCGATCCTACCGTCCTACCGAAAGGAAATGAAAGTCTCGATTCGTTACGAGCCCATTCAATCGAACAAGGACGTAAAACTGGACGAGCTACCGTACGGCCTCACATGAAATCTCAAAGACGGGTTAAAAGAACGAAGATAAGATAATTCCTGCATTGAACAGCCTTGGGCGAGCGACGCTATCAGCTACATTTCATAACGGCAATCACGCCAGTTAATACAACTCCACTTGGGATTGAAATTGAAACGAGATGACAAAATTATTTACGATTGCTTTTTTAGAGGAAATTGTGCTTAAAGAACCCATGCAGTATTAGAAGGGCGTTCGTAAACTCGCATCAGTCTCTGAAAAATAGAGGGTTTGCATGCGGTCACGAGTTGTATTCATTTTAATACCAAAACGTGGACGGCTGACGGACATTTGCTTATTTTGGTCTACACACCTTGAAATGCCCAGAAAAAGAGCATGGGGACTACTCCAATCGATTCAGCATCCGAAATTCAGTAAAAAATGATACCCCATACGATTGGGTACCAGAAATCTCGAAAACACATTCGAAATAGGTAGATAGATACCCATTTGGACCCATAACCTCTTCTAGTGGGCACCAATCGTTCCACCAGACCCGTCTCGTTGGATTCAGCGTCCAAAATTTATTCGAAAATGATACCCCACACGCCTAGATTGCCAAAAATCTCAAAAATCCATTTTCCAAAAAACACATTTTGATAAAAATTGAAGTCAGCGGTCATTTTAATTTGATTTTACTGAACCCCATACCCTTACGCTTCGAAAATAGAGGGAATAAATGTTGAATCGGCTAAAAGGTGTCTACGATACACTGTATACTCTCACATCTAATAATAGTGTATATACTCACTGAGGAATATCAATAGATTCATTGTGTAATGATGGATTTTGGGTATATACAGGTTGTAGTTGTAGTGTGTAGAAATTGAGCGATATTCATCCTTTTTTTGCTGCTGATATGTCGTATTATCAATTTCATACATACTCCCGTTTACTGTATCGTGTTAAGTGGTCAAATCAGCAATGGGCTTCAAACTTAAAGTTCCGAAAATGCTGCAAACTCATTCACAGGGGTTGGTTATTCCTCGGACCAGGATCATGGAGACTCATTCCAATCGATTCTGGGTAAAAATATTAGTGGAAAATGATACCCTACACGAATAAATTGTCAAAACAAAACGGGGAAAATGGGGGAAATTATGCGTGTAGCGGTTCTTGGACCCATTTCAATCGATTCAGGGTCCCAAATTTAGTGGAAAATGATACCCCACAAGCTATGTACCAGAAATCTCAAAAACCTGCTCTTGAAATGGGTAGATAGATATCCATTTTGACCCATAACCTCTTCCGGTGGGCACCAATCGTACCGTGACCCGTCTTATTGGATTCAGTGTCCCAAATTTAGTGGAAAATGATACCCCACAAGCCTATGTACCAGAAATCTCAAAAACCCACTCTTGAAATGGGTAGATAGATACCCATGTTGACCCATAACCTCTTCCGGTGGGCACAATCGTTCCGTGACCCGTCTTATTGGATTCAGTGTTCCAAATTTATTCGAAAATGATACCCCACATGGCTAAGCCGTCGAAAATCTCGACAATCCGTTTTTCAAAATACACATTTTGACTCCTACCTCACCCAAATTCACGATTCAAGGAATAACCAACCAAAAGCAGTAACATTTTTACAAATTTGCTGTATTGGAGCTGTTCATTACCACCCTCAATTTACCAGTAAAGACTAAGGAATACACGTATGTATTTGAATAAAATAATTATTAATACGTCTTTTAAGAAATGATAGATCTATTATGAAGCAGTCTTAAAACCGGATTTTATTCGTTCCCATCATCTTGTTCACCGAAACACATATGTGCACCTGTATCATCAACACGTGAAAATAGCAATCCATTTGGTCCTAGAGCCTCACGATGTCTTCATTTGTGCGTCTAGATGAAGAACTATCTGACCAAGAGCACGGTATGAAGTTCCTACAGAACCATGAAAACTCGTAGGAACTCTATACCTCGCTATTGGGTCAACAGTTCGACGAGTCGTTCATCTCTGGTCGTGTTGATTAATCCGTAGAAATCCGTAGTTCGGCTAACACGTCACGATAGAGTCAACGGCATAGGAGAGGAATGAGAAACATCTCATTTACAATGATTCAAAATTGAATAGACATTTCGGCAAATTCACAAAAAATTGAACAAAATAACAAGAAATCCTAAAACCTTGAACTTGAGTAAACAAATGAGGAGTGTTCAACGCGAAAAGTGATCTCTAATGTTCGCTTTTCAAGTCAGAAATCTGCCAAAAAATATTGCCATTGGAGAAAACAATCGTCATATTTACAACGTCAGCATTTTTCCAATTTTAAGAAAATTTTATTTCCCTCGTGGAAGACATAAGTCGTATCTCGATTGGTCTCAAAACGATCATACATACTCAATCGAATATTTGCGTCGTTATCTGCTGAAGATTGTGCTTACTCTTGCAATAACAAATCGATTGTAGTTTGAATCTCATAGAAACGATAACTCAGGTCCGTTATACGGAAGAACAATAATGATAGTCACTAGGCCAATCCGATGAATGTACAGTAAGGATTTTTACATAAAAATACTTGACTTTTTTTTTATTAACTTCAGTTCAATCAATGAACGATTAAACCAAATCATTTCGCTATATTTTAGGATATTAATTTTTTTTCTCAATTATGAACCATCACACGTGTAAGCGAATTTATTTTGAGACATTAGTAAATTGAAGTTTCAGGCCTTTTTTTTATTTGAAATAATTATTTCAAAGTTATCTGGGGTCCAACCAATCTTGCAAAAACTATTTTCCTATCAACCTAAACAGGGCTACTTTACGCTACCTTATTATGCTTGGTCTGCCAATTTTACGAAATTTGTCGGCACAAATCCGATGGGAAAAAAAGTGGGGTAAATGATAATACCGAAGGAAAATACTTATAATGAGCACATACATTGTTAACTACGGAGGTATATAAAAAAAAATAAATAAATAAATAAACACGTGGTAGGTGCGGCTTTCTACCACATGTCAATGAGACCTACTATAAATTTGAGAAATGGCAAAAATTGATTTGGAAAATAATTTCCTCATTTTCATCGTTGACCCAAATGACTTACAATCTAAACATGAACTTCTGTGGGATGAGTGAAAATGCGCGCCAAATTCCGCCATGAAGCAGGCGTTACATAAGCGCGCCAAAATTTGATGTCGAGATTGGAGTGATAATTAAGGGATCTGTTGATTGTTTGAGACGTGAAAATGGAGATGACTTAATACTTATTTTAGTACGGTTTTGAATGACATCGAAATGTAGTGTATTGAGCGTCCGTGAAAAGCCGCTTCCACGAGGTTACCATCAAAGTAAAAATAGCTTCTTAATAGGATAATTGTGGAAGGGAATTTGAACGATAATGATACTATTTGATGGGAGCCCTTACAATGGAACACAGTAAAAAAAAAATTAAGTGTTTATACTTATTATAATTAATTATGTCTAGTTTTATTAAGAAAGTAAAAACAATAGGAATGACTTTTGAAATTGATTTTTTTTTTTTTTTTTTTTTACAGGAAGAGTATTGATGGATGATGAATACAGGATTTTATCAAAATGCACGATTTACTTACATAGGAAGACGTAGTTGGGCGGTGGAGGTGGGGCAGCAGAGCTATCAGGTAGAGTGTTAGATGAAGAATGAAGGAAGCATGGGAACTGTGAGCAGGGAAGTGGAGGGGGAATAGGAGTGAATCCCAGAAGTGGGGAAAGGCCGGAAGAGGGGCGCTTTTCCCAGTATGTTTCCACGTTGTGGGAAAAAGAAAAAGTTGATTTTGAGTTGGAAATTGATTTTCGAATTTGAGTTGAGGTGATTGAGGGAAGTAGGAGGAAGAACACTGCGGACGAAGGAAGTGAAAGACCGAGTGGGTGGGTCTGAGTTGGGCGAGCACTGTGAAACACGCACCATCACTCAGTGGTCGAGTCTCGTAGCTGCTGAACAAAGCACAATCACTGCCGGCGGAGAACTGTGCGGCGGTCGCGGTCGGCGATTCCCTCGATGAGCCGCCGTTTGGTGGGGGTGGAAATGGGGGAACCCACTGTTGGTGAGGTGGGGGAACCAAACCGACCAATGGGACGGCGTAGGTGCGGCTCGTCGGCCAATCTGAGCATGCGCCGAACACCGCGGCACGTCCTCTCGGCCCTTGGTAGTTCCCATAACCGCCTGAAGGCCCTCCGAGGGGTGCGATTGGGGCGGTGACTGGTGGCGTGAAGGAGAACTAACGCGGCAGAAACTGAGCGGCTGCTCAACGTCGAGGATGCCGGTCGACCGAGGCGAAAAACGAGCGGGGAACGCCTCAGACGGCGGTGACGTCAATTCCAATGAAATTTCTTCGGCAATTGAAATTTTAAAATGTTCAAAAATCAATGAAAAATACGTAAAATCAAGTAGGCACCTATTTAAGATCGTTAATGCCAATATCTGACTCAATAAAGCTACAACTTTGTTTATTAAATGTTTAAATATGATCCCAGAGTTTTTGGATGGTTATTCCTTAAATAATCAAACCACGTTTTCATGCAAAAAGCCAATCCCTCCGATTCAACCCAAAAAATATTTTGGGGGGCATTTTAAGGTGTCTAGATTAAAATGAGCAAATGTCCGTCCGCCGTCCACGCCGGTTTTGGTAGTGGAAAATTTTCTAAAAATCTGAAATTCAGGTAAGGACTTTTTTCCGGCTCTGGTTGGTCCTCGAAACTTTTCAGCCCGATCGGACAAAATTTGGGGAGAAGGGGTCAAAATGTGTATTTTGAAAAATGGATTTTCAAGATATTCGTGTGGGGTATCATTTTCGACTAAATTTTGGACGCTGAATCCAATGAGACGGGTCCCGGAACGATTGGTGCCCACCGGAAGAGGTTTTGGGTCAGAATGGGTATCTATCTACTTATTTCGAAATTGGGTTTTCGAGATTTCTGGTACCTAGGCGTGTGAGGTATCAATTTCGACTAAATTTTAGCGCTGAATCGATTAAAATGTGTTTCCATGCTCCTTGTCCAATGAATAACCAACCCCTGTGTAAGAATTTCCCGCGTTTTCAAAAATGAAAAACAGTATGTCCCTCAGGTTCCTCAAATCACAACCAAAAATAAAAAATAAAATAAATAAACAACCATAAAGCGACTCTTGGCTTATACGGTGTGGCCAAAGGAACCATATAATAACCACCCTGCCATGCCCCCAATCGACTTTTCTCGCCAGTTTGGATAATGGCTTGTTATGTAAGTAATTCTGACAACCAGTTTTCGATTTGTACGGACGTATCACGGCTTATTATTACTTGTAAATATGCAAATTCTATTAAATAAAGTTTTTGAAAACAACAGTCATCACAAAAACAATTGATTCACGAAGAAAACTGAATAACGTGAAAAAACTGAACAGAGAAGTAAGGTAATATAATGTGAACAAACTCATTTCATGATGCCCGATATGGGTGAAAGGGGGTGCGCAAATTGTACTTAATAATGTTATTTTTCTTTGACTGAATAAATTCGTGTGTCCTAACAATTAATAGTACAATCCAAATGGCATGCCACGTCTTGTAATAAGCATCGAGTATTACGCAATAATGCACCTTATTCCCTCCATTTTCGAGGAAACGACGAGCATGAATAAATAAACCAGGATATAACAAAAAAGGAGGTGATAAAAGTCAATGCTATAGTGGTGTTGAACTCTGGACAATGTAGCACATTTCTTTTTCAAAATGAAAATCCGAATTATTCCATGACAACGTCAAAGTTTGGTAAACGAATTTCGAAATATTCCCAAATTGAATGTCTATTATCATCTTTAAACCTTTCATTTTGATCTCAAAATCTTATCATTATTCATAAGCGAGTGATAATATGCATTTATGAACCAAAAGCTAATTATGATGTGACAGAATGGAAGCTATAAAGGGAAATAGAAGGATAAAGAGACCAAAGTAAGTTGAAATTTAACTCATAGAACTCATTCATAGGAATATTACACGTAATAAATTACTTTCCAAATGACAAAAACATCAAACAAAACTTTTTAATATTGAAAAAAAAGTAAACGTTATTGTATATATTTCTAAAAGGGGGTAAGTACCAAACGACACGTGTTCTTTACTTCAATGTTTCATATCGAAATGAATATATTGAAAAAATCTATGTGAAGTGGAGTCCTTGAAGTTGAAATTATTACGAGTATGATTGTGAATTTGATATGTTGAATTCTGGATTGATTGCTTAGTAAGAAACACGGCAAATTCTTTTACAGGGGTTGATTATTCCTCGGACGAGGCGCATGGAGACTCATTAGAATCGTTTCAGCGTCCAAAATTTAGTGAAAAATGATACCCCATACGCCTAGGTACCAGAAATCCGGAAAAACCATTTTCAAAATTGGTGGATAGATACCCATTTTGACCCGTAGGCTCTTCCGATGGGCACTAACCGTTCTGGGACCGTCCCATTGGATGTAGCGTCCAAAATGTGATCGAAAATGATACCCCTTACGCCTAAATCACCAAAAATCTCGAAAATCTATTATCAGAATACACTTTTTTACCCCTACCCCAAATTTGGTCCGATCAGGCTAGAATGTTTCAAAGACCAATTTGAGCAAAAAAAAAATTCGGATTTTTGGAAAATTTTCCACTACCAAAATCGTTGTGGACGGCGTAAAGCGGACGTTTTGTTTGATTACTGGTAAAATCATAGGGTCAGATGTGAATATGATCCAATTTTAGATTAGCACCAAATGGTACAATCCGAGTTTTTTGAAATTTTCTCAACACAATTTATTTTCCTTGATTATTAAAACAACCCCAACGACGGACTTACAGTAAAATTTTACCCTCTTTTTACCCTATTTATTTGATTATGTACACGTAGGCATCCATAAGTATAAATATTCTCCATAATTACCTCACTATTGTGACTATAGTCACGAATCAAACATCGTCAGTGTCGCACTGAATGATTCAGCGTCTTTGAAAGTAACCTTTGACATTGTCCACTTCGGTGGAGTGGATGAATAATTAATTGTCTCGTAAATCGTAAACGACTAAAAATGTTTGTTAGTTGAGTGTGCTTTGAGACGAAATGAACCATTTTATTATCAGAATAATAGGTAATTATTATCATTTTGCGGAAAATTACGAACTAATAAAAATAATTAATAAAATAATCATTTTATCCATTTTTTGAAAATATTGTTTAGTGGAAAAATAATGAATTATTATATTATATACACAATTCATCGTATTTAATAATATTTTGTGTTCGTTGGAAATTATTTACTAACTGAATGCAGTATCAAAACCCAATTCCGTGACTGTATCACGAATGAATTTGCGCTTCTGTTCGTTAATGCGATATCTTCTATTTTGATAACCTCACGTTATCGACGGATTGGATGTTCCACGGCAATTCGACCGAATCGGTGATAACATTTTTTCTTTTTGTCCCAGTTTAATGTTAGTCATCAGGTGATAGTAACGTTTAAAATGGACAAAATGTTATAATGGGAACCGTTAATATACGCGGTTCTTCTTATATTGATTGGCAGAAATAAAATGAACTGGAAAGAAGCGAATAACAAAAGTCGATGGGTTTTAAAAGTATATAAGCAGACAGCTATGCATATTTGCGAATCGATACGGTGGCATAATGTGCCAAAAAATATATAATAAATTATTTGAGAGCCTCTTAGTCATTTCGAATTTCAGTAATTTTTGTTGTCAGAATCACAACTTTTAATATCATTTTTGTGAATAATTTATCGTGGTATGTTACTAGCAATTCGGTTTTAATCAACTACAAGAGTTTTATGTTGTGTTTAGTCTTCAAATTGTCCCTCTAACTGTACTTTGTACCTTGTACGGGTTGTATTTTATGTGGTCGGACTTCAACCGATTGAATGGGAGTGGGAAAGGGTGAGTTTTACCAGTGTTTTGGCCATAGATTTGAAGTTTAGGAACACGCTTTTAGGTTAAATGGTAGAGGTTAGTTTCATTAGGTTTTGTGAATTATGTTAGAGACAGAGTTTGTCTGACAGAAGTGTTTTCAGACTCGTAATACGTATACGTCTTAGGTGCATCTAAATTATTTTCATGATTATCACACAATTATGCTAGCATGTGCCGATCTTTTTAAGGCCGACGAAAGTTTATGTTTAGCTCTATACAAGAAGTTCAATCGGCTTACTTTTGCTTACTGAATTCAATAATTGTGAAAGATATGGAAAAAAAAGCTTACCTGGAAAATGTTTCTTTGGCGATGACGAATTTTTGATGACGAGTAGGTGAATTATTTTCGTTAAGTAGTCGGCATCATTCGTGCATGCAAAGTAATTGGTTAATTGAGTTGAATATGATCGTATTTTTCGGTTCAAAAAAGCCTTGTGGAGATTGAAATGGTTGATTCGAGATGAGAGGTTAAGTTACAGAGACAAATGTGACTACAGAAGACCGCGAGGACTGAGGTGCGCGGCGAGCGTAACAAGTAGCACTGCGATCAAAATGGGTGTGGACTTGACAAGCGCGGCTGTGAGGTTGGGGGCGACTCGAGCGCCATCTCTTATCGCATGATGACAACTGGCGGAGACGTTACCGAAGTGGTAGGAAGGCGTTGGAGGGGAGGTTGGAGGGCTGCTTACCGGCGGCACCAAGTTGGAGGTAGGCGGCGCCGCGTCGGGTAACGTGGCTCCGTCAGAGCCACCTTACCATAGTCAAGCCAAACGACATACACCAGCGGATGATGCTGCGAAAAAGTTATTCAAATTGTTCATGTTAGATCATAAGCAAGTGAATACGATCGTATTATCTCTCTTATTCTATCAAACATTTCGTCTTTTTCGGAAATTTTCAAACCACCCCCGTAAAAATATGGATTATGGGATAAGTATGATTAAACTCACTAAATTGTTCTTGAAACACTAGCAGGAAAAATGGATTGAATATTCAATGAATAACCAAGGAAAATGTTGACTTGGCTGTTTAAGTGTTCAGATGAACTATAAGTGATGATTTAACCCCCCCTCCCCGGCTAACAATTTCCTCCAGTTGCATGAGAATAAAATACCGTTACTATACGGGGATGTCCAATTTCTTCATTTTGGTTAATTATTCAAAATTAACAAACCAATTTTTATACAACAAATTGGTTTTTTTGATTCGCCCAAAATTTTCTTTTTGGGCTATTTCAAAGTGTCTGTATCGAAATGAGCGAGTCCTCAATCCGCCGTCCAGACCATCCCTGGTAGTAGAGAATTTTCTAAAAATCTTAAATTCGGGTGAGGGTCGAGCTATTGTTGGTCCTCAAAACTTTTCAACCCAATCGGACCTTATATGGAGTGGGATTGGGGGTAGGGGTCAAAATGTGTATTTTGAAAAATGGATTTTTGAGATTTTTGGCAAAGTTGGCTTGTGGAGTATTATTATTTTCGACTAAATTTTGGACACTAAACGCAATGAGACGGGTCTCGGAACCCACCGGAAGAGGTTATGGGTCAAAATGGGTATTTATTGTTCTATTTCGAAAGTTGGTTTTTGAGAATTCTGATCTAGGCGTGTGGGGTATCATTTCCCACAAAATTCTGGACGCTGAATCGATTAGAATGAGTCTATATGCTTCTGATCCGAGGAATAACCAACCCCTGTGTAAGAATATGCAGGATTTTCCATTGAATTTTGATGTCATCAAAGGATTTATAAGTACGTAGGTACCTACTTATTGAGAAGTTTCACAAATTCCCAATTCTGATCAAATCAATTAAAATGTTTTATTTGTTGATAGAGGTTAGAAGACCTTTTCAACAAAGGAGGTCCGTTTTCGTACATTAAATAAAATAAATAGAATATATACTTCTTGTAATGCCTAGTATAATAATGAAATTGAAAAGCGTCTCAAGGTAGAGAACCTACCTAACACGTGGCTACCTAACGAAACATTTTTCACTTCTCACTCGCTCTCATGCCACAATCCTATATCTTTGAGTAGCTTCTCCAGGAAAGTTCTCCTTTTGAGGTAAGCCAGTGCAAAGCTGAACAGACAAATTACTAGGTCCCAAGTCAAGCACGCTAGTAAGCAGTTCTCGATGTATACGCTCAACCTTGCTGAGCCAAAAAATCGTTTTCTGTCGTTTTCGAATTGAGGGCACCTTCCAAAGACATGTGCGAGTGAATCTGGCTCCTGCTGGTTGCAAAGCAAGCACTGCTTTTGCTCATCAGTTCTCCATAGCTTTCCTTTGTGGAAAATTCTAATACGCGACTCATTCTTCAGCCGGAGTTGGTCCAACACCTTTTTCACCTCAAAGAGGATGTGTCAGTTTAAATAATTTCCCAGGCAATGATACCCATTGATTGCATACTCGAATTTTTTGCTGTACCATGCGCACAAAATCCGTTCGTAGTTCCGGTACGCAGTCATAGTTGTAAAGATGTTCAGCATGGTCTGCTTTAGCCGGGAAACCTCGTTTGCGTCCTGTCACATCCACAGTTTCACGTACCCCAGCTTGGCTAGTAGGTTCTTGAGTTGAGATGCCCAGTTGAATTTTGAGTCCCCCAATGCTCTTCTTTTTCAAAAGTGCGTTGTAACATCCATGAGGCAAACGGAGTACAACTTCCCACCAGCTTATGGCCCTGTCCAGAACCATGGCATTCCAAATTCCTGATTCTTTTCCTCGGCATCTTGGCTGCATAACTCACCTATTTGGAAGCTCCCAAAATTATTTTCAATTCGTAATAGGTGAAATGAATGAAAACAACGCAGGCGTACGTAACACTCTCCTGGCATGTGGCCAATTAAACGGGTATTTGAGCCTTCCTTCCTCTCTGCAAGACCACCCCCACGTGATTCTACACCCTACGAAGCCGAAAACAGGAAAACGGAACTCGTACAAAAGTAGGAAACAGTGCCAAGTATCAGAGAAAACTGGTCTTTACAACGGCTGAAATGGTAACTGATTTACCGAATGCAGTTGTTTACGCGAAAGCCCCTTTTAAACATTTCCTGAAGCAGATACACATTTTCCGTTTCAACGGGCTATATATTACATGCCCGAAGCCACCCTCACGGTTTCTTATTGCCCCAAAACTTTTCAAGTTTGGTGAACTCTTTTCGTTCAAGCTAGTAGTTTCCAAACTTTTTGGCACGAGGCCCGGAAGGTTTCATGCGTTCTAAGAGCAAGCTAAGTTCCAAGAGCAATTTGTATCAAGGTCTCATCGTCATTACCCACTTTTATTTTGTATACAGTGGTGCCTGGAATTTGTGTATGACGAATTAAGTAGGAACTGGACACCCGACCAATCTAAATTTGATCACGTCTAGGCAGTACGCTGGAGTGGAAGGGAGAAAATCTGAGTATAATTCTCGTCTGATCCAAAATTTGATCACACGAAGAAGTTGACTTAGGGAAGGAGGTTTGAGCCAAATGCCTCACTGATCCAACATCAGATCACGTCAAAGATAGTTGACTTTGGGAAAGAGGTTGGAGCCAAATGCCTGACCAATCCAAGATCTGATCATGTCAAAGGCAGTTGACTTTGGGAAGGAGGTTTGAGCCAAACGCCTGACCGATCCAAGATTGGTTCACGTCCAGAGTACGCCCAGAATGAATGAAAGAGAATCTGAGTCTAATTCTCGTCCAATCCAAAATTTGATCACGTGAAGAAGTTGACTTAGGGAAGGAAGTTTGAGCCAAATACTTCTCTGATCCAACATCTGATCACATCAAAGGCAGTTGAACTTGGAAAAGAAGGTTCAAGCCAAATGCCTAACCAATCCAAGATCTGATCATGTCAAAGATAGCTGACTTAGGGAAGGAGGTTGGAGCCAAATGCCTGACCAATCCAAGATCAGATCATGTCAAAGGCAGTTGACTTTGGGAAGGAGGTGCACCAAATGACTGGCCAATCCAAAATCTGATCACGTCAAAGGCAGTGGAACTAGGAAAAAGGAGGTGCGAGTCAAATGCCTAACCTATCCAAGATATGATCACGTCAAAGATAGTTGACTTAGGGAAGGAGGTTTGTCAAACGCCTGACCGATCCGATCTGATCACATCAAAGGCAGTGGAACTTGGAAATAGAGGTTAAAGCCAAATGCCTAACCAATCCAAGATCTGATCACGCCAAAGATAGTTGACTTTGGGAAGGAGGTGCACCAAATGACTGGCCAACCCAAAACCTGATCATGTCAAAGGCAGTGGAACTAGGAAAAGGAGGTACGAGTCAAATGCCCGACCAATCCAAGGATTTGATCACGTCAATGGTTGAATGTGATGGTGAGAGGGTGAATACAGAATACGAGTTCGAATGTATGCGAGCAGAGGGTTGATCTGATTCATAAGTGAATATCAACGGACTTTCTGTCTCTCCTTCAGGATACTTATATCCCTGGCGGTCGTGTTTTCCCTGACTCTAACTGTAGTGGGGTCCAGGGTTTACAATGTATGTGGCATCACATATAGTATCTTCGAGTTTGTGATGCTGGTCGTCAGTTTGTGATTTTGCACATCACGACTTTGGTACGGGATCGCCATAGCTGCCTATTGTTAGAACTAACAGAGGTTGCAGTTTGTTTGGACCCTTACCCTATACACTCCAACTCTAGTTTCTAGTTTAGACTAGTGTCTTCATCAGATGATTGAACAGGCCAGAATAGTTGCTGTTTTTTCGATTTCAATCCCACACAATAGAATAAGTACCAATTCTTTAAGCTGATAGTTGTTTGAGGGCCACTCAATGAAATTACAGCTGAAACCGTCGCGTCCGCACTGTTATCCACATGGGTATCGCGATTTGGAGTACCACGTTTCCTCACTACAGACCGTGGAAAGCAGTTCGACTGTCAGCTATTTTCTGCATTGTCCAAACTCCTTGGAGTTGACCATTGCATGACAACTGCTTACCACCCAGCCGCCAATGGTGCAATTGAACGTTGGCATCGTGTCCTCAAAGCATCATTACGTTCCCAGATGGATGGTGATTGGGTTGCCAAACTCCCAACTGTCATGTTAGGACTCCGGTCTTACATGATCCCTGAGTATCACTCTACTCCATCTCAACTTGTTTATGGTGAACCAATCACACTACCATCAGATTTCCTGGAAGACTCAACTCTTGCCACCAACGTTCCTTCTCTGTTGCACAAACTTCAAGAGCATATCCGCACCATCCGACCAGTGGAATTCAAACACAATTCTGCCAAATCAACTTTTGTTCATGAAGACCTGAAAACATGTTCTCATGTCTTCATACGTCAAGATGCTGTACGCAAACCCTTGCAGCCTGTATATGATGAACCTTACCCCGTTATTTCACGCACTGAGAAAGTCTGCCGAATCTCAACACCACGAGGAGACCAGAGTATTTCCATTGATAGGCTAAAGCCTGCCTTTCTCCTGCAGAATGACGCTGACGGACCTGCGAGCAGCACTGTGGTCAGCCCACCTGGCATAGAACCTGCAGCAAATCCAGTTTCCCCTGAAGCTTCTACTTCTGCGCTACCACCTCCAGTGCACGCCCCACAACCACAGCCTGTGCAGCCGTCAACTACCCGTCATGGCCGCCATGTCCGTTTCCCAGCTCGGTACCTCACATAACCGTCTTACCGACTGGGAGGGGAGTACTGTGGTGGTCACATCTTCAGCATTGTCGTCCGACAGATCTCTACACCAAGACAGCTTATGGAGAAAGAAGACACACTCCTAACCTAGTCAAGATCAGTTCTACTACATGTGCTCTCTCCACCTTGTGTTGTCTTCCCCTGTTCTGCCTCGTAAAACATTTTGCCTTTCTAGCGTAGTTTCGATTGTGTTCGTTCTGAATAAATCAAGTAACAATGTTGGTAGTTGTCAGTAACCTTCATCCGGCACCTACCACATTGGTGACCCCGACATTCTCGACCGAGCTTCTACATTCCCGACTCACCTTCAACGTCGGCCGAACTTACAACAGCGACGCCGTTAGTAAAGTACCTACTTAACCTTCATCCAATTCGGACAAAAGGTACGTAACAATCATGTCGCTAGACTCCTAAAAACCCGTTGGTTGTCGACATAACGCACACTGAGGACAACGACGAAAACGAGGCTGCTCGCCTTTCTCTCAAAAAACTACCCCCAGTTTGGCGTAAAAACATTCATATATGGTTCATGCAAGTCGAGGCAATTTTTCGCACATCCCGAATCACAAGGGAAAACACCAAGTTTAACTTTATTTTGTCAACCCTCGACGCTGATATTGCAGAAATAATCTCGGATTTTTTAATTCATTCCTTTTTTCCCTTAATTCCTTTCCTCAACAACAACGATTCGCCGAGACCGTCAGATACGTCAATTCCCGGCCCGTTTTGTGTTCCCTTTGCGATACAAAGGACATTAATTTTTCTCCCCCCAATACGTAATTTTACCCCTTTACGATTAAAGTATTGGTCTGCATTTGTGTCATGTTTTCTTCAATGATTGTATATTATATCGATTGTTGAAGACCTTATTCCATTACATTGTTTTTTATCTTCCATGAAATCCAGGGAGTAAAGAGGCACCAATTTTTTATATTTATTTTATTTTATCTTCGTCACTTGATTCACGGCAAATATTAATTATTTCCGAATCATAATATTAGAGGAAATTAAATTCAGTGTCCTCAATATATGTGACTTCAACATTTGGTAGCAGAACGTGGTTGCCGTTTCTTTTCTCCGTGCGATTTCACATACATGTTTGTTCTTGTTACAATTATTGTTCTGCACGTGGGTTCCTTCGGGGGAAGTCGAGTTCGGTGTGAAGCCGACTTGGTCCATTGGAGGGGGTATGCCGCGTCCTATCGTTGGCGATAAGCTCCTCACCACCCCGCTTCCCTCTTTCCACTCGAGGACTCCGGTCCTGACTGACGACACTTTCGGTGAGGCCTTGACCTTCTTTCCGTCAGCTGATAGGTACTCAGATTCGGGCCCGCGTTAAATCATTTGTTCAGCGTTGTTCTGACACCTCCTGTTAGGGATTAATTAGTTGAACGTTGCTCCACTAAACAAATGGCTCCCAAAGAAGACCCTAAAGGTGGGGATAGTGCTGCATTTAAAGTCCTTCAAAGAAAACAGGATGCCTATCTTCGAAAATGGTCACAATCCAGTAAGGAAATATTGTCCATATATGATCTATCAGTCGCTTCCAAAGAAGACTTGACTGCTCTAGACAACGTTAAGGGTAGGTTCCCCCTACTCACCCGTTTCTACTAACAATTTGAGGATGCAGCTGAATCATTAATTGATTTAAATGCGGATTTTTTGGACTTGGACACAGCCACTTTAGGACCGAGACAAGTCATCTCCATTTTTCCCGGAGAACAACAAAAGACTCTGTCTCAAAAAGTGAGGTCTGCTTTTATGCAATCCCATGTATTTCATACAAAATTTTGTAGCTCGGAAACTGCGCAACCGCAAACTGTTTCTATGAATGCAACAACCATGGGTAATCAAAATCTGGTCACACAGTGGGACTCCTCTATCTGTCATTTACTTTTCCCCTCGGTCGCATTCATTCCAACTGTCGAGTTTGATGCGGCTATCGGGTGAAAGTTGACCGGCGAGGAGACAATGCCAACTGAATCACGATATCGGTTGTGCAGCTATGTCTCCAAATAGCTTTCGTGTCAACAGGCTTAACAAAACGTTCCATCTCTCGTTTGCGTCAGTTCGAAGGTATCGACATTCGGTCGAGTGTGATTCCCTGTCACGGTAGAGAGGAATGGTATCCATTAGCGGGGACGCATGAACGGAATGAAAGTGATACTGCGTAATGAGCCGGCGTAGTCTCATTTGCCTGATAGCTCTATAAAACGGCTTTAAAGTCTTTGTGACATAGTCGAATCGTCCGTGTCGAATGCGAAAAACGTGTTGTATCAAACCACTGAAAATGCTCAATTTTTAGGTCTTGGCGAGAGAATGTGGTCACATATTGTACACACAGTGACGCTGATAAGGGCTGTTTTGGCAACCTCTTCGCCATTACATGTGAGTGCTGTTCGACCAAGGTGGATCTTTAACAGCATTACTATGATTTCCCTCGGACCAGGAGCATGGAGACTCATTCCAATCGATTCAGCGTCCAAAATTTAGTGGAAAATAATACCCCACACGCCTAGGTACCAGAAATATCGAAAACATACATTTGAAATGAGTAGATAGATGTCCATGTTGACCCATAACCTCTTTCGGTGAGCGCCATCCATTCCGGGACCCGTCTCATTGGGTTCAGCGTCAAAAATTTAGTCTAAACACGCCTACATCGTCGAAAATCTTGAAAATCCATTTTTCGAAATACACATTTTGACTAAACCTCTCCCTCACCCCACCCAAATTTGATCCGATCGGACTGAAAAGTTTTGAGAACCAACTAAAGCAGGAAACAGGTCCCTAACCCGAATATCAGATTTTTAGTTATTTTTCTAACACCAAAATCGGCGTGGACGGTGTACGGCGGACGGAAATTTGATTATTTTGATTAAACACCTTGAAATGTCCAGAAAAAATGTTTGGGTCGAGTCGGACAAATTGACTTTCTGCTTGGAAACATAGATTGATTGTTCAAGGAATAACATTGTATTTCAAAGAAATGGATTGTTGGCAATCTAGGCGTGTGGGGTATCATTTTTCACTAAATTTCGGACGCTGAATCGATTGGAATGAGTTTCCATGCTCCTGATTTGAGGAATAACCAACCCCTGTGAATGAATTCGCTGCATTTTTCACTCGTTAACAAGATTAGGAAGTTAACTGTCGGTCGTAAGCCCTAAAACCCGCGGTTTAAAAAGAAAGTCAGCCTAAAAAAGCAGAACAATGTAATTGAGCTTTTGTAACGCATTTTCCCAATAATCCTACCCCGATGCGTATCTTAACGAGACCACCGAGTTGGGTAATTAGGCTTCATGCTTCCTTCTATATTGAGGGCTTAAAATGAAGGATCGAAACGTGTAACTACCCACTTCCCGCCCTTTAACGAGAAGTACTTCATATCTGGATGGCGCGATGGACAAATGAGGAAATGACGGAGTATTGAAGGTGAAAAAGTTGTTCTTAAACGGTGGAAATTCGCCTTGTTAGGCAGGTTAAATTTTTTTTTTCTGGAATAGAACTTAATAACTTGTGTTGATGAGATCATAAATGCTGGTTGGCACGCAACTCCGGTGAGGTTTATTATACTGAGTCTGTATAACTCCAACTAAACCCTCCAGAGCTTACTATTAAACTCGAATTCGATCGTTTGCAGCTAGTAGTTTCGCTTCTGTAGAGGTCAACGTAAATAAAATGGAGCGCGAAAAAATATCTGATGTGTTCTAGACGCATAGAATAGTGTTGTATGCTCTATTTTTTATTTCAGACGCTGAATTAAGTCAGATGGAAACTGATGAGGCAAAGTACAACCACCATACTGAATTGCAGAAAATAACCTCATCCGGGAATACATAACACCACTGAATCTTCGAACCACCCCCACCCTCTTATTCCATACATTTCATGGTCCCATAACGTAAATGTATTTAGTTTAAATACCAGCAGAACGATTTGAACGTTTGAAAAGTACTCGAGTACTATCTGCAAGCAATTAGTTAAGCGAACCATTCCGACCATTTTTGAATTCGTTTCAGCGAAAAACTCGGTTTAGACCTCAAACATTTGTTGCTCGGCTGGTACCGATTGAACAATAGTATTATTATATAAATTAAAGTACTTCAATTAAGGTTGTTTGAATAATTAAAATAATTCCCATTCTTATTGGGTAATTTAAAAGTAAGAAAATTATATTTAACGGTAACATTATTATTGATATCCGTCGGATAGTTAATTTAAATATCAATTTTGAAGATTGACGATAAGGTTTTTTCTTTCCGTTGAAGTTTTGAAGCTTTGGGCTACATATTGACTAACAAAATCGTTATTTTTTTTAATCTTTTAAAACCTATATACAGGCTGTCTACTCACATTGTTGGACTAACTCAAAGGGGTTGACTCTACAACTCGTTTGCAACAAAAAGTGCCTCTGAAATTTTTTTTTTCTAACTATAAATTTTACATTTTATTTTGTCTTGATTGGTAAGCAAAAAAGCCAAAATTTGAAGATTTTGTAAAATATAACCTTTTTTCTGTCGTGTATGACTAAAAGAACGGAGGTTGTTTCGCTGTGACTTCTTGGGAAAAAAATGCCCAGAATCTCAGCTTTTTAATGGTTAAAAAAAAAATTGTATGTTTAGAGGAATTTTTGGGAGAAAAGGGCGCGAGACAAAAAAATTAGAGCAGGAAAAAGGTCCCTGAACAAAATGCTAGATTTTTAGAACATTTTCTACAACCAAAACCTTGGCCAAGCAGCATGGAGGCTCATTCGAATCGATTCAGCGTCTAAAATTTAGTCGAAAATGACACCCCAATCGCCTAGATTGCGGGAAATCTCGAAAATCTATTTTTCAAAATACACATTTTCCCTTCCACAGATCCCTTCCCCCTTCCAACTTTGCCAACATAGGCGTGTGGGGTATAATTTTCCACTAAATGTTGGACACTGAATTGATTGGAATTGATCCAGGGCCGATTGCTGCCCACTGGGGATGGGTATTGGTCATGTGGGCACATGCCTACATTCGTATATTGTGAATATGGGTTTTCATGATATTCAGGTATCATGATATTCATATTATTATTATCATGATATTCATGATATTCAGGTGTCCCACTAAATGTGAAACCTCGAATCGATTGAAATGAGTCCAGAACACGTCCAGGTTTATTGTATAAATTTAAACCTATGGCGATAAATTCATATTTCGGTCTTCATAATTAGGCAGTATACTCCTCTCAACACACCTAAATATGAACTCCGCGTTCTTTTCAACGATTGGTGTGGTACTATAGTAGGGTATAGCGGAAGAAACGGGTCCTAGGATGACGGGCAGGTGTTTCCGGTACGGTGGCGCTCCGTTGGTGAGAGCACTCTAGCGGCGCAACCTCCCAACTTGAGCCACATTACCGCCGAGGGATGCAACCCCTTTTCTCTCATCTGCCCCAAATAACAAAACCACCGGTTCCCGAACGATATTCACTTTTGTACATGGTGGGTCCCTTTCCATTCGAACTCAACCTTTCCATCTAGTAACGTTACAGTGTGTGTGTGTCAACATTTCAACCAATCTAACCAATACACGTTCCCGGCAGTCAAGTAAAAAGTGAACAAACAACTCTTTTTAGTGGCTACATCGAACCGCGGTCAAGTTAATTTCACCAAAAAGAACTTTGAGGTAACATTCCCGTATAACATGTAACCATGTAGATAATGGTGTGGGCACTCATAATATTAAAATAAATAATATGTATCTAGTACCCACTCACTATCACGCCTCAGTTTAAAATTACATTGTCCACACGTTACAAACTGTCTTTTAGATGTTTGGCGCCAAAATAGAGTATAATAGAGTCACCTCTTGTATTCCCACGTCCAAACTTTTTTGTCGTTAACAACTATTATTTATGATAGCTTGGTTTGATTATGGTATTTTTCATCGCAAAGCGAAATCAAGAAGAATTTGCAGCGTTGGCACTTGCAAGGAGATAACCAAACTATGTAAACTTTGTAGTCCAAATTTGATTACGTCGTTGGTGGCTTTTTCGTTTGTATTATTGTCATGATGTGTAGATCAAAAAGGCTAAATGTCAAACCACCGTTCACGCGGTTTTGGTACAAAATTTGAAATTTTGGTCAGGGACCCGTTTCCGGCTCAGCCAGATAAGACCAAATTTAGGGGAGATAGGGGTCAAAATGTGTATTTCAAAAAATGGATTTTCGAGATTTTTGGCGATTTAGGCGTGTGGGGTACTATTTTGGACTAAATTTTGGACGCTGAATCCAATGAGACGGGCACCGGCACGATTGGTGCCCGATTTTGGGTCATAATGGATGTCAATCTTCACATTTTGAGTGTGTTTCGAAATTTCTGGTACCTAGGCGCGTGGGGTACCATTTTCCACTTACTTCTAGACGCTGAATCGACTGGAATGGGTCCGGATCATGCCACAGTTTACCCCATGTTCGATATTTTCGACGATTTAGGCGTGTGGGGTACCGTTTTCCAATAATTTTTTCGGCGCTGAATCGATTAGAAGGAGTCTCCATGCTCCTGTTTCGAGGAATAACCAACCCCTGTGAAATAATTTGTGCGTTATTTGAAAAATGGATTGTCAAGATTCAAGGTAATTTTGGCTGGGGGTTCCATTTTCCACCAAATTTTGGATGCTGAATTTGGTACGTATGAGTCCGGTACACTAAACACTCACTGTGTTCTCCATAATTCTACTCCCCCTCCTCCACCTCCTCCTCCTTGATTATCCTGCAGAGGTTGGGATAACCAACCTCTTCATAAGAATTTGCAGCGTTTTGATGTAGACATCATACAAAAAAAATTTACAAAAAACATTTTGGGGTCAATCAGAGAGGTTGACTCCTCCAGAACTTCGAGCATCATTACATAGGTTGATTATTGATGAAATAAACAACAAAAATAGGCCCATGATTTCGATTTATAGACCAATGAATGCGACTTTCGAACGACCTTGACTGCGGGGGTACTGGAATAGCGACAGCAAGGGTTCGGTCGTGTTAAATGGATGAGGCAAAAGCTGGAGACGGAATTGATGTGCCACGTATGTGCCATGTGTTAGGGAGCGTCATTAGCATAAACTCGCTCGGCTTTCTGATTAGCATCACAAGAGGAGCTGGAAAGGTGGCAAGCTGCGTTCAGCTGGCTCCTTTTCAATTTTAAATTGATTCTCTCTCGAAATTAGGGACACAGGTAAGAGTTGAGAGGATCATTAGCTTCAAACAGTAACTGACGGTTTCATTTGACAATGTTTGCCTAGCTATTACATAAATACGTGAAGACCTTCTGCCGCTCAATAGCTACTTTAAATGAAATGTGGTCTCAGTAAGGGAGGATTAACTCTTTTTCTGGTGACTAAAAATAATTTATATACTTTTTCTGAAATGCCCTCTGTTCTTTACTCCAAATCAAGGCATCGTACAGTATATTTTACCCAGTCATTATTTGAAGCTGTTTACAATTTTCAAAATAATCGCATATTGAACGTTGAAATTCATTCGATTATTCAAAAATACCTTACCATTTGTAGAAAACTCAGCAAATTCATTCACGGGGTTGGTTATTCCTCGAACCAAGAGCATGGAGGCTCACTCCAATCGATTCAGAGGCCAACAATTAGTGGAAACTGATACCACACATGCCGTGGTACCAGAGATCTCTAAAACACATTCAAAATAGGCAGATAGACACACATTTTGACCGGTAACATCCTCAAATGGACGCCGTTCCTCGTCTCATTAGATTCAGCGTCCAAAATTTAGTAGAAAATAATACCCCACACGCGATTGGCGCCCACTAGAAGAGGTTATGGTCAAAATGGGTATCTATCCTCCTATTTCGAACGTGTGTATCATTTTCTATTAAACTTCTATTAAACGCTGAAACGATTGGAACGATTAGAGTCTCCATGCTCCTGGTACGAGGAATAACTAACCCCTGTGAATGAATTTGCAGCCATTTTCCCATCAAATGTTGTGGATTCAAAATCCAAAATCTACGCACGTTGTCCAAGAAAGGGGTTCAGAACTCCGGAAAATCTAAAATTTCTCATATTTAAACGTTAGCATCCGTCTTACGAAGCATTATATCTGATAGGATAAATGTTTCCTGTTATATAGTTGTATGGCCAAATGGAACTAAAGTCATACATTTAGTGCGACATAAACTCCATTTGGGTTTTAGTTGTCTCAAAATGAACCTCAGCCTAGTGGTGGCGGGGTCTAAGTAGAAATGGTTTCCATTAAAACCATTAAAGATATCATGATTGTAGGGGGTCAAATTCACCATGTATGCATGTGCCCGTACGCCATTGACAACTATATTCAAGCCTCTCAATGGATTGATCGAGATGGATTCCATACAAACATGCTTACACCGAATGAGGATTACGATTTTCTTGACGATCATGAAAACATCAACTTGACGATCAATCATTTTGAAATTGCCTCGGATGTTTGTGGTGGTTACATGAAAAACAAGGTATTGAATCGTTCATCGGCCGACAAACTAGGAGGGTCATCCAGGGCCCACCCTATAATGTCGACTCCCCCAATCAAATGAAAATGGCCTCCACGGACACGTGTGTTTATTCTGCAACGTTAGACTCTTCACCCCACCCCATTTGTTGTCTCAACTCTCGTTGGAGGAATTATGGAACGAAAATATCAGCGTCTTTTCTCTTCTCCTTGTCAAAAATGGCTGGATAATATTTGAGCTTTCTTCGGTTTTTCCCTTGTTTTCTTTCTACATACACACCTTGTGGTCCGGTATTGAATTACAAGGTAACGTATATTCCCGTCAATTTCTTTTCATTATAAAAACCTCGCTCAGCGAGGAATATGTCGTTGAGTTTGCCAAAAAATGAGAGTATACAAGAACACACCGTCATCGATCATTCGATGACAGGATTCTCTTCTTACACTCGACAAACAAACAAGCGACGGAACTTATACTCGTATATATTTACCAATATAAATGATTTGATAACATTTTTAAGTTTGTAAAACCAAACTTGCATTTTGATCGATTTGAGGAGATCAAGGGCATTACAAGGAGCACAATCATGGCCATTGTGCGTCAAGTAAAGTCCCCAAATAGTTGGCTCACCCCCAAACGCATTTTTGGGTATTTGATTATTAGAATCGATATTGGATGATCACAGGCTTTATGAAAGCCCGAACAAGACCCACTTACATCATGTCAATTGCCCATTTAGTTGAACCACCCCCAAAAATAACTTTTGGCAGGTTCTGATCATTGGGACATAATGAGCCAGCGATTGTAATTTCAAAAAATACTGCAAAAAATACATACCTACCTCCCTTATGGGTTTACCTTGCAAATTGGAACCTTGATTTATCTTATTTGGCTGTGAATTTGACGTCAGAGGGGGGCTCTCATCAGTCAGCTGATGATATGGTGAACTCCCATTCTCTCCCTACGAAGGTAATGAAACACTAGCTAAATTGCACAATGAGTGATTACATTTTATTCTTGAAATTAAGATTTTCTCATCAAAACGTAACTCCCTAACTTTTTCCTTTCACGTTTCAAAATCTATCATTTAAAATTTGACACACAGACTCAATTTGACCACTAGCAAAAGGTTGACTCGTATTTTACACCGCCGCCGCTAACGGGATTTTAGATGAAAATTAATGTATTTTGAACTTATTTTGTTGATGTTTAAAATTATCATTATTTTAATTATTTGGTTGTTAATTTGTTCATGTTTTTAGGATCAACATTGATTCAACCGATTTTTGTCTACATTTAAATTGTTTACCTTGTTGAATATAATTAACAGTATACTATAAAACTTTCATACTATACATCCGTTGGAGTTCACTGCGAGATAAGAAGGTCATTAATTACTAATTACCGGTTAATAATGCCTATGCAGACGCAAACCAAACCAATCACGGGTGGTGATCAGAAATAGGATTATAGTTATGTTGAATTGGAAAGCTAAATTCATTAGAATAGGTACTCTACAACGATTCACCTAAATTCCGCACTCTACAATCGTACTATCTCGCCTGAAAGGTGAATAAAACTATACGTACTTACGAATGTTTTCATTTGTGGTTTTTATAATACGTTTCCACCCTTTCGAAGACAGGTTAATTCGGTTTCCTGCAACAAAAATGAAACGGTGGTTATTGTGACGCCGACGACACGCAAACTTTCATGTCGTTACGCGTTAAGCTTATTACCCTACCAGTTTATTGCCGTCGCAATATCGAAATCCTCTTACAAAACTGTGTCACCCAGTGAGACAGAAAAAAAATGGCAAAAGAAAGCAAAAAAGGGGGAAAATACGAGGCAAGAGGTGAAAATGATTTTCACAGCTTGATTACTCCACAGGTGGTTGTTTCTAATGACGATGGGTAAGGAAAGGGGGGAGGGGGTTCCTCCCCCATCCACCCGATTGCGAGGATCTCGCGAAAAAACACTCATCCCTAAGTATTCAGAGCAGCCCTTAAGTAATTCTTGTGGCTCCCATCTCCGAACCCACCCTTTATTGTCCTATCAAGGCTTTTAACACCCTATCGACGCCACTTTCCCACTTCCCTGTTTTTCTTCTCTTTATACCGGATTTTTTTTTTCTTTTTTCGTTAGTGGTGATTTTACATGTCTGTTGTGATGTCACATGCAAGAGGAGTAGATCGGTGCTACAGTTAGGAAGAGCTCGATGTCATTGATTCATGAACTAATCCTCGAGCAACAAAAGCAAATGCGATGTATTTGTTCTTCTTTTCCTTTATGAGCAAGTTATATGAGTCAAGTCTATACTTAAGTACAACGAGAATTGGCGTAGCAAATCGAGCACTTTCCCCGATCACCCTTGCAGATTATAAACTATTATTTTGATCATGTTGCGCATTCTAGTAGTTAAGACAAAAACGCTGAAAATCCATTCATAGGGGTTGGTTATCCCTCAGACCATGGAGCGTGGAGAGGTTACAATCGATTTAGCGTCCAAAATTTAGTGGAAATGATACCCCACACGCCCAGGTACCAGAAATATTGAAAACCCACTCTCAAAATACGTGAGTAAGTACGCATTTTGACCCACAACCACTTCTTACTTGCATTTTGAAAGTGTATGATTACCAGTTTCTGGGATGGAAATTTAAAACATTGTGTGGTAAAGCCACTGGCACGTCATTTTTGTTACTTCGCACTGGGCTGCATGCTGTTACTCGAACGTGGGAACCCTTTCGTAAATGTATATCCCAGTCAACCAGCAGTTATTCAAATCCTTGAATCGAATTGATTGGCTATTATTAATGTACCTGACGGTTGAGCCGTTGGAAGGTTTTGGGGAACGACAGAAAAAAAAATCGGGGTGTCCTCTTTATGCAAAGTGACAGTCAACATTGGACCCTTCCCGAGTAACTTAATCACAAAACCCCTCACTTGTACCCCTCGCGCCTCCTATTCATTCGAGTCCTCATAATAACCCTAACTAAGTTCTTTTGTGCAGGTAAAAAAAGGGGTCGCTACAAGGGAGTCCCAGGAGATGTACGGTTCGGACTTCTTTGAAGAAAAAAAAAGTCATCACGTGAAATTGCAAAAATATAAAATGTTTACATTTCTAGGAATACGGACGTTGATGATTTTAAACTGGGCAATATTCTTAGCCTTATCATGCAAGCTCTCAACTCACTAAATGGTCGGACAAAACAGTATAGGATCAATTTTTTCATGGAGTTTAGTGCAGAATCTGTAAAGGAGCCCCTACACTATCAAGCCGCTTGATCAATGCTTGACCCTCTGATTGATGGGAGCTTCAAGCGTGCTTCAATCAACCCTTCAATCTTTTGATCAAAACTCTCTGGTCAGTCGAAGCCGAGAAGTGGAAGTAGAACGGAGTTTGTTGCGATCGTGCTTTTGCTTTTTCGATTAAAAATAATTGTAATAAATAATAACTCTTTTTAATTAAAATGGTGTCGAATGCACATTTGGGCTTCTTAATCGCAATATTTGTTGCTGTGAAGCAGAAAAAGAAGGAAAAGAAAAAACGACGGTGGTCCAAGGAGTGGTACAAAATGAGAAACCGCTTCAAATCATGAACATCTCCTAAACTTCCTGTGTGATTCAGAAACAGAGGACTACAGGAACTTTTTGAGAATGGACCAAGAAGGTTTTGATCATCTACAGGATTTACTCCGCCCTGACACTGAGAAGAAAGATACAAAAATGCGAATCCTGCAAGTCAGAGATTGTCTATCACATTGAGGTACCTGTTGTCTGGCATGGATTTAGAATGGAAATGCTCGCAATGCTTGACGGGAATTGCCCTAGACCATCAAGCCGCTTCATCAACCGCTTGAGTCATTCAAAATTTCTATCAATCACCGTCAACGCTTGGTTCAAGCGTCAAACAGGCTTCTAAACTATCAATCACGCTTGATACAATCAATTTGGTCAAGCATTTGATCAAGCGGCTTGATAGTGTAGGGGCTCCTTAACTGAAATGAAAAACGCTGCAAATTCTTGCTTTTTTCATAATACCCCACGCGCCTATATCGCCAAAAATCTCGAAAATCCATTTTCGAAATACATTTTTGACCTCTACCCCTCCCTCTCTCCCTACAGAGTTGGTTTGATCGAGATGATAAGTTCCAAGGACCAACTGGAGCCAAAAAAGGGTCCCTGACCAAAATTTAAGATTTTTTAGAACATTTTCTACTACCAAAAACTTCCAAGGAATAACCAACCATAATGGGGTTTTGAAAAGTGGATTTTCGGCGATCTAGGCGTGTGGGGTATCATTTTCTACTAAATTTTGGACGCTGAGTCCAATAACAGTCCCGGAACGATTCATCCATTACGATGGGTTCTCGACCGATTAGCGCCCGCTGGGGAAGGGTTTGGGTAAAAATGGGTACCTACCTTCCTATTTTGAAAGTAGGGTTTCGAGATTTCTGGTATCTAGGCGTATGGGGTATCATTTTCCACTAAATTGTGGACGTTGAATCGATTTAAATGTGTCCGGGGTACTCCACACTCGCTGTTTTCATCATTTCTCCCACGCTACTGGCCTTACGGATAACCATCCCTTGTGAAAGAATTTGCAGCGTTTGTCACTGGTTTTCCTGATTAATTGCCTCTATGGTCCTTTCCTTTATTAGCACGGTTCTCCTAGCACACTCATCCCACCCACAGTTCATTTGATGAAGTCTATGATGAGGTACTCCTCAAGAACCTAACTCATATAACACACGAACAAGGACATATCAAACAAGCGCCTGTGTTACTCGGATCTCATGTCCATTTTGCATCAGTAACGATTAGTACAAGAGCCTTATCCGTTTGACAAGATTTGGCTCAACCTAAAACGACATTGTGTAAAGGAACCTAAACGCGTCCAATGAATAGTCCTGAATACGATCGACCTGGCAGAAAAACGTTGATGCAATCTGAATCGCCTTCCCTTCCCACCCGTGCTGATACCCATACATGGATTGTTCCGGCAACCAACAAAGTATCGAGTCAAAGAGAGATCGATATCGAACGGAAAATTCTTACCCAAAAGACGTTGTGAGTGCTTGCCTCGAGATAAGGTTTATCTTACAGAAACCGTCTTCCAGATGGGGGGATTTTCCAACCCGGTAGCTATGCGGGAATCTCCCTCTTGCTTTTCCAAGGTTTAGTGCAAACTGTGAAGGAGAAAAAAAAACTCTTTTGGCTGGAAAAAGTACAGAAGAGGAACCGTCGGAAGAGAAGTGACGAGATTGGATTCAACCTCTTCGCCCGGAAGTGCGGATGAACAGAAGGTTTTTTGGTGTACGCGGCAACCAAAGGTATTAGGACGAAGGGTGGAAGTTGAAGAGTTGGACTCAAACATTCATCTCGTAAGCAGGACGAATCATTCCATCACCATTTCCAATATCAACCATAATGTCTATACCACTTTTCTCTCCTTGGTTGGTTATTCCTTGAATAAGTAAACCATGTTTTCATGCTTAATGACAATCTCTCCGATTCGGCCCTAAAACATTTTCTGGACGTCTCAAGGTTTCTAGATCATAATGAGCAAATTTTCCTCCGCCGTCCACAACAATATTTTGGTAGTAGAAAATTTTATAAAAATCTGAAATTTGGGTCAGGAATCCGTTTTTGGCTTTGGTTGGTCCTCAAAACATTTCAGCCCGATCGAACTAAGTGTCGGCAGGGTAGTAGGGGTCAAAATGTGTATTTCGAAAAATGGATTTTCGAGATTTCTGGCAATCTAGGCGTGTGACGTATCATTTTCCACTAGAATTCGGAAGCTGAATCCATAGAAGTTGGTCCCAAAACGATTGGCGCCTACTGAAAGAGATTATGGGTCAAAATGGGTATCCATCTACCCATTTTGAACATGTGTTTTCATGATTTCTGGTACCTAGGCGTGTGGAGTATCATTTGCCACGTAATTGTAGACCCTGAATCAATTGGAATGGTGCGGGATCCGGAACACCCTCTGTTTCCCCCATTTCCCCCATGTTGAGGAAATGAGTCTCCATGGCCTGGTCCAAGGTTTTCTGGGCGTTTCAAGGTAACTAGATGAGTCAGTCTGGATTCAGCGTCGAAAATGATACCTCACACGACTAGATCCGATCCCGATGTTCCAATCTCGCTTTTGTTCTCCCCTTAGCACATTTTGCTTTCGAGGCTCTTATTTTTCCGTTCGATTTAAATTTCGTTCTGCTTCATCGACGTCGTGGTGGTCACCGCCGCTTTGGATTCCATTTTTGGAAAAGGATCGTCCTGCACCGTTTCTGGGTACCGCTATCGTCAATCGTCGCCTGTCGCCTGAACATCGTGGCAAGGACGACTCGATAATACCTCGTCTATCGTTTATCGCCATCCGTCTCGCAGTTTCGGATTGCCGCTCTACCACTATCGTCAATCGTCGCCTGTCGCCCGTTTCGTCCAGGACATTGTGCAAGACAACTGGAAAATATCCTGTTCCGCCTCGTTCCCTATCCCGTTCCATATCGTTTCTCATCTGTTTCCACCCATCAAACCGGTAGGACTAAAATTCTACTCTAAATTTCCACGGCCGTTGGAAACAGGTAAAATATATCGTAGCTGTATGTATGTATCTGTTCTAGAACGCCGAAAATCTTTAAAATCCTTGAAGAATGAGTATTTCGAAAAATGGATTTTCGAAGTTTGATGTGTAATCTATCTGTACCTATTTTGAATGTGTGTTTTCGAGATTTCTGGTACCTAGGCAAATGGGAATTCCCAAAGTATAAATGTGGTGGGTTACGCGATATCCTGGAGGTGGTAAGGTGATGAATAGGGCGACGAGGGGCAGGGTCTCATCAAAAGGCCAAAGCCACACGCAGTAAACAACTTGCAGCCTCCACGAAAGCGAAATAGAATCATATTTCAGGGAGACCTATCAAAATACGATGGAACTCTCCGCACGCTCACGGAGATCTTTCGGAATGGAGCGAGTCGGTGAGATGACATTTCAGTCTCCTCGGTAACAAATAGTTGTCGAGAAATGCGGGAAAAAGTATTACCGGCTAGGAAGGGGTGAGGAAAAATCGTAAAAATCCCACCTCTCATATCTTCAGCGTCGGAGAATATGAGGCACGGAGGGTCGGAGCGACGAAGCTCCTTCATTTTATTTCATATATCATCATGGTAATCCCCGAGAGCTCTTTTTCCCGTTTCCCTGCAGTAGAGTGGGGTAAAAGAGGGCTGCTGATGGCACCCAGGACGATGGGATCTCCTTGGAGGTTAAGCCTTCACCCTTTTGCAGTGGGAGAAGAATTTAATAAACAGGAGAGGCCCTCGATGATGGTAGACCGTGTTTATGGAGAGATGAAGGATGAAGGTACCGAAGAAATACGGCAAATGATATAATTTGCCAGTCAAAGGTAGAAAAGATAGAATGTTCTTTACATTTTTCCTCTTCGCGATTACTTCTTTCCCGGGCCTTCAGGAGGATTAGTGAACCAAAAAAGGTTACGTGGCTTAGGGTATGAAATCCGTCGGAAGGGAAATAGGTGACGCGGGAGGTGTAGAGGGAAATTGATGAGATTTCTTATAGGTCCCCGGTGAGATTTTAGGCTTTTCTTCCTTTGGATCTTCAATTTATCCCGTGATGTAATGGCGAAACGATCTGTTATTACGACTTCGTGGAAAAAAAATTATCTCAGCAGAGATCCTAATGGCAAATGTTGGAACATTTCCGTCTTGCAAGAACTGTATAATTTTCTAAAAATTTGAAATTTTGGCCTCTTTCTAGCTTTAGTTGGTCCTCAAAACTTTTCAGCCGGATCGGACCAAATTTAGGGGGGATTGAAGAATGGGTTTTTCAGATTTACGGCGATTTAGGCGTGAGGGGTATAACTTTCCACAATATTTAGGACGCTGAATCCAATTAGATGGGTCCCGGAACGATTGACGCCCACTGAAGGAGATTATGGGCAAAAATGGGTCAAATCTACCTATTTTAAAACTGGGTTTTCGAGATTTCTGGTACCTAGGCGTGTGGGGTATCATTTTCTTCTAAATTTTGGACGCTGAATCGATTGGAATGAGTCTGCTCCTGGTCCAAGGAACAACCAACCCCTGTGAGATAATTGATAATTGTTCATCTTTCGTGGTCAGCGAGGTTCGGAGCTCATAAAGGAATTCTGGAGGGGCTCTATTGAAGGTATCTTGATCTCACCATTGGGTGAAAAACATCGATTTATAGTTCCGTGATGGGTCTCGTCTTCATCAATGCTTTCAGCTGGTACGAGGATTTAAAAAAGAGGTCCAGTCTCTCACTGTCTACTTTTTCTACTTTGAGAGGACGTGGCTTGCGTCTCGCGGTTTCGGCAACATCCAACCAGTCGGCAGGAACTCTCAAATTTGGCTTTTTGGTTCACCAAACCCATGTATCTTTATCGCATTCGAGGTAAGAGTGCCCTCGTGTTAATATACAACATGTAAACAGTAAGGGAAGGTACAAGGAGTAGCTGGGAGAGAAGAGTGTCGTAGGAAAAGCGAAAAAGAACGTTACCTGTTCCTTCCCTGGCACCAGTGTAAAGACCTGGTTTGCCCCCTGTCTGCTGAATGTTCACTCTATGATTTGGCCTGGTTATTCTCCTTCCTTGTTCTCTTATCAGATCCAGCACCCTTATAAACTTAGAAATCTATCGTAAACTAATATTCGACCAAAAATCGAGTTACCCAGTTTTGGTTATTTCTTGAATAATCAACCTATGTTTTTATGCAGAAAGTCAATCTTTCCGATCTGGGCATGTGGGGTATCGTTTTCAAATAAATTTAGGATGCTGAATTCAACGAGACGAGTCCCGGAACGATTAGCGCCCACCGGAAGAGGTTTTGGGTCAAAATGGGTATTTATCGTACTATTTCGAAAGTGGGGTTTTCAGATTTTTGGTACATAGTCGTCTGGGGTAACATTTTCCGCTAAATTTTGGACGCTGAATCGATTAGAATGCACCATGCTCCTGGTCCGGGGAATAACTAACCTCTGAGTGAGAATTTACAGCGTCGTTCCACTGTACTCTTCATTTGTAAGTATAATGTTGAAATACTATCACTTGACTCATGTTATTTGATTCATTATTGATTCCGAACTGCCAAGTTTCCAACATGACAGTATGTTTTACAATGCGGTTTAGGTGCACATCAGTCGTTTAGTCTTACCTAACATGTTTGGTGCAGTGGGTCCCAGGCAGCAACTTGAACGTTGACCACCATGACTGCAGGTACAGACTAACGCGTCAACTCATGAATTTTCTCCACCTGTCAGGCATTTGACTTCCCTTTAGACGAATCCCTCTAGACGCGTTCCTCTCGGTTGTTATTTCTCGCTAATGAAGGCCCTCGACGGCACAAAAGGCTTGCGACCACCTTGCGACGGACATGAAACATTCGAGTCTTTTCAATGAACCGTAGAAAAAACGTTTAAAAGCTAATAACTCTTCCAATGATTGTAATTCATCAGATAATGGAAGACGCGCGCTTCACGTCGAGTCAACCCGTTATTACATTCAAGTGGCCACAAATTCGAACGGTTTGAAATGAAATGACAGGCTTTTCGCCTGAAATGGTTGTGGTGAGCAGATGTTTTG
Source organism: Cyrtorhinus lividipennis (assembly GCA_019603395.1). Lineage (NCBI taxonomy): Eukaryota > Metazoa > Arthropoda > Insecta > Hemiptera > Miridae > Cyrtorhinus > Cyrtorhinus lividipennis. Next base: position 13,626,303 of record CM034008.1, read on the forward strand.
TGAAAGAGAAAGTAAAATAGGAATCGATCCAAGAAGATACCTTGCTTCAGTGCTGTGCCTTGACCAATCACGCATTTCAATCATGTTATCTTCGATCATTGTTATTTTATTATGGATTTCTGCGGATTACTTATTTTTTTATTCTAGTCGTAATCCATTTTGGTTTTCAAACTTTAAAAACAGGTGTAAAATAGGGTGAATGTATTTTTTTTTTCTGACAATAAATCCGGTCCAAATAGGGTCAAACAAGGGTTTTGGCGGAGGAAGGGGTTGTACATTTTTTCCCCGCACAAAAGAAAAACTTCCCTTTTGTGTACACTTGCCCTCCTACTAAAAGTACAAAAAGTACAGTAAAGTCGATTTATTTGGGTTAACCATTTATACGTTTTTCAAGGGGCGGAGATAACCCCATATGGCTCTGAACCGGAATTTAACCTTCCACCCTCCGTCCCCGGGCCGTAGCAATTGAAAATAGTGTGTATATTATGTGGTTATATCATATTATTATAACGGTTATATTTTTCTATCGTTATTTTCCACAATAAAGAATAACAAACTTTTTTTTAAAGGAAAACAAAATTTAGATATTGAGCGATTCTCAAGATTAAAAACTAATCAATTCACTGGATTAAATAATAATCAACTGACATGTTTGTGTTTGCTTTGCTGCTTTTGTGAATACTGCCGTTCTCCATTTCACCGACAGGGCTGTGGTGAAGAGATGAAGAATAAGGGGAAAATGGGAAGGAGAGACCTTTCGATTGGATCTATTTCTTGCGTAAAAGGACGATGAGCAGCACGATATTAGAATACGAAGAGAACCTTCGGCAAAAGCACGGGTAAAAGGGGCCGTTTCTTTTGTGCGTTACACAGGCTCGGGTTCAATCAATCCGCACATAATGCCCATACCCATCCAGGATGAAAGGCAATATCCCTTGGCAAGCATTGTCAACACGATCAAAAACATGCCCGCCTCCCCGTGCTCGGTCCTCCATTTCGTCGTACAACAGGGCTTTCCGTATCAGAATCCGTCCTACGCGTGGTGGGCTTTTACGGGCTCAACTTTGATGAAAAGCGGCGGGAAAAAGACAAACAGAGGGTCGCATATTTTCTCTGTAAATGAGGAAATCTGAAATCGAAGTATGTAGAAGAGGTATCTCAAAAAATTCTGGAAATTCTTTCACAGGGGTTGGTTATTCCTCGGACCAGGAGTATGTAGACTCATTCCAATCGATTCAGCGTCCAAAATTTGGTAAAAAATTATACCTCACACGCCTAAATCATTGAAAATATCAAACATGGAGGAAATGGGGGAAACAGTGAGTGTGGCCGGACCCATTCAAATTGATTCAGAACCAAAATTTAGTCGAGAATGATAGCCCGCTTGTCTTCGTAGACTGCCAAAAATCGCGAAATTCCATTTTCGAAATACACATTTTGACCCCCACCCTCCCCAAATTTGGTGCGATCTGGCTGCAATGTTTCGAGGACTAAGTCGAGGAAATGGGTCTCTGATCAAAATTTCAGATTTTTAGAAAATTGTCTACAACCAAATCGGTGTGGACGGCGGACGGATATTTGCTTATTTTCATCTAGACACCTTGAAAAGTCCAGACAATTTTTTTGGGCCGAATCGACATTTAGCATGAAAACAAACGTTGATTATTCAAGTACATAATAACCAACCAATACCCCGGATGGTTGCTTTACGTATAATGCAAGGCTTCATTTTCGGTCATTTTGTCCAGTAGAAGGGAGACTACACGTTCGTATGCTTTAGACTTGTTTCTAGACTTATGGGGAGAAGTGTAGACTCCGGTTCATTTTGGTTGGTTATTCCTTGAATAATCAACCTATGTTTTCATGCAAAAGGTCAACCTCTCCGATTCGGCTCAAAATTTTTTCTGAACGTTTTCATGGTGTCTAGATCAAAAACACAGGGGTTGGTTATTCGTCAGACCAGGCGCATGGAAACTTATTTAAAAATATGGGGAAAATGGGGAAAACGGTGGGTCCGGCGGGTCTGTTCGTGGCCGAGACGAGTCCTCAAAACTTTTCAGCCCGATCGGACCAAATGGGGGGGGGTCAAAATGTGATTTTTGAAAAATGGATTTTCGAGATTTTGGGCGATCTAGGCGAGTAGGGTATCATTTTCCACTAAATTTTGGACGCTGAATCCAATGAAATTGGTCCCAGAACGATTGGCACCCACTGGAAGAAGTAATTGGTCAATTTATTGTTCAATTTATATTAGTTCAAACAAATATATTCGCTCCCACCTGGGCTCGAACCAACAACCTATCGAATTCTACCGAACGCGCTAGCCACTTGCGCCACGGTTAGATTTAGTCTAGAATGAATGGCGTGTGGCATATCATTTTCCACTAAATTTTGGACCTGAATCGATTGGAATGGGGGGGATCCGCACTACCATCCCCCCCCAACCCCCCCACCCC